>DWDV01003119.1:0-10869 GCA_018245615.1 Mimoniades ocyalus | reverse complement strand
AATATGTGTCTTTTTATCTCACGTGTTCATTTAAAAATGCCTAAATTAAATTAAATTACTAAAAAAAAACACCGAGCTTAGCTCGGTCATCCAGGTACTGTAGTTTATTAACGTTCTAATTCAATGAAACTACTACTTCTTCGTCTGCTACTGTTCCTGTTCCTATATCTTTTTTATACCATCACACCGAGTGCCAAATGTCTCTATCATTACAGACAGAAGAGACAGGCCATCGTCACTACTGTTTTTTCTGTTATTATAAATACAATGTGGTGTGTTTGAAAACTCCATGTTCTTACAACCCCGGCACCACGCAACACTTTTTTAAGCAACGTTAAACCTAACAATGACGTTATCAATCTCTTTATCGAAATACTAAATGATATTCGCTGCATAATAGCTGTATAGCATCAAAGCTGACAGCCGGAACTTATCAATATTCGCGGCGGGTTTATTTTTATCCAACCGGACGTGGTCGGTTAGTGTGGTTTCGCCTAGACATGGTGGTTTATTTGAGAACTTAGGAAGCTAACTACTTGGTACTCGCTGGGTTTGGTTGGAATTATTTCCTGGAATTCTGCCATTTTTGAGTCGCTTGCGACGAGATCGTCTTGGAAATTACACTTGTTACACGCAATGTGGTAACATGGGTGAGTATGACGTACTTTTAGATCGATTGAAAGGTCAAAGTTAATTGTAGATCACTTTTCAAATAAAATTGTAATTATAGAATTGTGCCATTAGTAACGAAGCGATAGTTACCACAATATGGCCGTATTACAAGACTGATTTAGACTTCTGAAGATCTGTGACCTTAAAAAACTTTCCGACCGAATTGGTTAATGAGACAAAAATCCAAAATTCTGTTAACATTTAATTGGACAATGCCTTCAGTTAAAGGGCTAAATAAAGGTTTCGTGCAAATTACCCGCGGACCGCATATTCGGAACCCCATAACAACTAACAAAACGTTTCTCTATCGCTATTACACATCAATGAAAGGGCTTGTGGATAATTATAATAACAATAGGCATGTAGTTGTTTTCATGCTTAAAAACCTTGGCGAGATTCCAATTTTATATTTATCATTAAATGCAATATTGTATTTCTTTTAATAAAACGAGCACAATGTTACAGAGATAAGAGACAATCCTTCCAGATTACCCAAAAACCCAAAAACCTGGAATCTTATTCGAAGCTAACAAAACGTTTTCCAAGGCCCATTTCACCTGTACATTTTATCTTTAATCTGCGCGGTTAAAAGCCGTCCCTGTGTCGGGAGGCTGAACATGAAAAATTCACGGGTTCAGACGTAGACGTTGCACTACGACTGTAGAGTAACCAACTGTTGAGATCTAGTTAGGATTAGTTAAAAATTGCGCAGACATGCATCGTATATATGTATTTATTTTGATATGGAACTATATAATATAAAGCATAAATGTTATGCAGCATATTTCCTTATACATATATACAGGTAATCATATCTAAGTGGATATATTCTACAGAATAAAAAATCGTAATATTCCGCTTTGTTCTAAATATTTATAAAATTATAAAGTTCTGGGAACTTTTGGGTCACGCGTATTGAGAAAAAACAATGCATCTAATTTATCGTATTTTGTAAATGTTATAGTTAAATATAATATATTTCAGGCAGTCTTTATGCCTACATGAACACTAGAAATCTTCATAGTAAATTATTACCATAATGTATATGGAATACATAAACATATGTGAACAAGCAGTAACGGCCTAGTGGTTTAAAATTGAGCCTCTCACTCCGGAGGCACGGGTTCAAATCCTGTCGCGCTCTTCTTAACTGAATGTGCGTTGTAAGGTTAAATATCAATAGCTCCTGAGGAAACTAGCACATCCTAAAGTTCATAAAAAAAATGTACTCTAAGAGCGTATGAAGTCTGCCAAACCGCATTTGGTCAACGTGGTAGTCTATGGCATTAACCCTCTCATTCTGATATAAAACCCAACAGTTCCAACAGTGGAACGATAAAATGGATCTATAAAAACAAATATGTATATATGTAGGGTAACATATTATATAAATACTTTCAAAGCATGGCCCGAGATATGGACGATGTTATATGGCGACACTACGAGTTTAAAATGTAGATTTAGGTAAGAAGTGCAAGGTGTAGGTAAGTACAAGGTAGCTTTGGCCGCTTTGTGCGGATGTGGGACACGACGTCGCTCGTTCAAATGGCTCGCTAATCCCGACCCATACACAGCTACACGTTCTATCATTTAAATGCTATTTACGTCACTCTCTGTATATTCTGACGTCACGACGATTGTGTGCGATTTTGAGGTTGTATTCAAAAGGTATTTTAGGCTTGTTTTTTTTTCTCTACTCGAATTTTTATTAATAATACTAGCATAATAGTTTAACAACTTAATTGTTGTTAATAAGTTACAAAATCATTAATTAAATTCGCAAAGACATGTCTGGACCGCTTCGTACTAAGTTTTGGACTAATCTGCTTACTAAATGACTATTGTTATAATTAAGTCTATGTCGTACTTACGAGACCTTGTTGTAACAGGTGCGTAACGCTTCGCTTTATAACTGTATTCATAGTCAGTAACATTATGCTGATGGATTTGGTTAGTTGCTGAGTAATATAATTTGATTGTTTCGCAATGCTTTTTAAATACTTACTGGCGAAACGCAGGGGTGTACTACACTCCTAGGCCAACCTATTGGGGGATTACGGGTGTGATTTTAAGTGATAAGTATAACGAGGTAGATAAAAGGGTATAAGAAAATGTCAATGCTGAGTGCCCGCGCATCGTGGAGTGCTTCCGGTTTTTTCTCATTCTTACCCGTGTCCGTTAAGTAGCCGTATTTCGCGAGGTGCGCAGGGAAGACCGCTTTGTCCGGATGTAGGTGAATGTGCCGCTCGCTCAAATGGCTTGCTAATTCCAAGCCATACACTCGCAGCTAGAGACGCGTTTTATGATATTTTAGAAGCTACTTACGACGCTTTTGTTTTCGTTTTCTTTCTTTTTCCCTACTTCTTTTCGCTTCACGTCGCCGCTCTACAGCGCGTTGTATGGGACGGTTTTAATAGGACCGGCTCTTTTGAGAGCTTTTCTTTCTAATGGATTGCGTTGAGGGATTCGCGCTTGAGGCTAGCTGCGTGTGGTGTATATGTCAAACTGTTTGGTTTGTTAGTACGTTTGTATGTAAATATATTAGTTTAATTCTTTGGTAGTGTCATTGATGTAAATACTCGCTAATTCTCACATTATATGTTCTATCACACATCAATCCGTTCAAGATTTTCTTTTGCTGTGGTGGTAGCAAAATCTGCATTTTTCAATGAGAATTTGCACAAACTTCGTAAAATAGCAACCATAGTTTTATGATAGCAGAGCCATCAGATATAAAATATATAGACAGTCATTTCAACCCGCAATGATATCAACTTGAAGTAGTCTACAAATCAAAATATTTGTGACTCTATCATAAGACGACCGGTGTCGTGTGCACATGTCCTTAGCACGTTATCTCGTCATCGACATCACATTACGCTGTAAATAATTGCAATTGATAAACTAGGCGGCCATTGCGTAGCGCAGTAGCTAAACCACGCCCACTTTTGGTATTAGAATAAAATTATACAGTGCCTTAACGACTTCGATGGATTGGCAACAAAATGTTGCGCGACCCTGAAATGGTCGAACTTAGACCTTCCTGCTCTTTAATAAGAACGTTGGTAAGCGCAAAACGTAATTTGTCAGTGCCCAGTATCAGCTGATCTTCAAGTCATTCTATATTGGACTGTATCTCCTGATAAATAAGGTGTTATCAAGACAGGTGTGCGAAGACAGGTTGATTGGATAATTGCCTGAGATCATAGCGTGTTTGACTGACCGATTGAAGTAGACATTAATTATGGCGATTTTTTCGCGATTATTGGTAGCTTACAATTAGCCTAATGCCTTTTTAAAGATATGCTTATTTCTTGTTAAAGAAAAATTGCATTTTATATTTGTTTTTATTGTTATAATTATTGTTATATGATTGTTTAATATTCTAATTAAATAATTTGTTCAATAATATACCTACCTGTAATTTTAGGAAAAAATTATTTCAGGATAGTAAAGTTATTTAAACGTAAATGTAGTATAGTTTCAGTTTGACATAAATTTATGGCTTTAAATTTTCTTACGTGTCCAATCATAAATACTTTAACTGTTATATAACTATTATAATAATACTAATTTATTATAATTCAATTATTTATTATTATAATACGGTTATTTATTATGTTATTTATTATTATATTTATTATTATGTTAAGCTTATAATTATACTATTATTCTTTATCTATTAAATGTTTTTTTTCCTTTATGTCGTATTTGTAATACGTTAAAAATGAGCAAGAGAAAACGTAACATTGCTAAAGAACTCTTTTCAAACCTGTATGACTATAGAAAGATCTATGGAATGTAGATTTCTATTAGTGGCTCGAAGTTTGGATCTGTACTCGGTGTATGGCAATAGGCTCAACCCCATTCCGTAGTGCGACGTTAACGTAACTAAAATGGTAAAACGTAGGTGCATAATACATTCCTCTACCTTCCTCGACCGGGATTACGTGCGTGATGTTACGTGTGTTCTGTAAATTAGAATATAGCGTAATAAATATCTAATTTATTTATGGAGTTCAAGCGTTTAGATTTGGGATAATAATCGAGACGTTAATTTTTGAGAAAGAAATTTGAAACATATTCTATACGATCTACATATGTATATGAATTGTTTTAATACAAATATAGCGTCACTTTTTCCGCTCTTGACTATATGCGATTACAAACAAAATACACAGTTGGTGTATCAGACGTATAATAATAGTACACAGCAACGGGATAGGTATCTAGTTAATCTCACGATTTAGGAGGCGTTGCACCCGGCGATAACGATCTTGCACGAGCGGCCGAAGTTTTTATGCTGTTAAAATAAAACGCTTGTAACTATGATTGTAATAAAAAAATTAATGAATTACAAGGAGAACATTTTCGCTCCCAACGCCTTAGCTAGTTGCGTTCCTTTATTATAAAGATAACGCCGTGCCGTCGTAAATTAATAAAAAAGTTGAAAATCACACATTAAAATATATGAATAATATTGTACGGTCGCGTACTTTCAGAATGCAGTTCACGTTACTCACCGCCGTATTGAAGACTTAGTAACTTCGCATTCAGTCAAAAGCCAGTCAGTTACAACCTGTCGACAGGCTGTGCAATATATAATCATGTCTCTTATGCTGTGAATGGCCAGTTTAAGATTATTAAGTGATGGATATTCAAGATTGCTTGGATTGGATATTTCCCTTTAGGCCTTGTACATAGCTGTTATCTGGATATTGTATACACCGCCACAAATATGACATGAAATTCACTACGACATATAAACAAATGAGAGTAAAGTTAATAGGAAAAAAGATAATCGGAGCCTATAAGATGTTTTTCAGAAATGGAGCTTAAATATCTACGAAGTTACAAAAAATCAAAGCTCCTTATCAGTCTCGAGCTTTGCTCAAAGCTTAGTGACGGGATATAAAAAAAACAGATTATATTAGATACGAGAAAGTGGGATATTTAACATTGGCTTTATAAATTTACTTATTTGGTCTCCCAACAAATGTCACGTGACTTGTCACTCTGGTGCGCATTTATTTTTCACAGACAATTTTGTTTTTTTTTTCAAACCGTAGCTGACGACGTCTTCTACATACATTATCCCATTGACAACCTTCTTTTTTATTTTCAACTTTGTTTTATTTAATTTTGTTCAATTGCTTTAATGCTGTGCAGTCCTTTCATTATGTTATTTTTAAGTGATAAATAAATTAATTGAAATCGTTTTTTTTATTTCAGGTATGTATCTTATATTGAGATAGTCATCTGTTTAATAGGAGATCTAGGCGTATAAGGTAAGACGGTACGAAAATATTTAAGTGTTTTTAAATCTATTTCAATGACAATGGAATTAACGGCAAGCCCTTTTTACTTGCTACTGTTGGATATTGGTTTTTTAAAACACAGTTACAATGTCAATAGGTGAATTAGCCATATTCCGCTTACGTGGTTGAACAGGAGCAGAATTCCTCACCTAAAGACATGGAACTTAAAACCAATACGAGCAAGGGTATATAAAATTAAACAAACAAAAACAGTTCATGATATTACAAAATTTTGTCATTAAAAAAAGCGGTTACCCTAAGTGATTCTTATCGCGGACCTTAGGCTTGACTCTAAGAAGTGACTGGAGTCCAAGAAGTGGCAAGAGGCTCTGACTCGATCCTATGTGACCACTACAGTTAATGGATTCAACCAATCGGGAATGGCACCATCGTGACGCGGACGCGTTGCCACACTTAAGATCTCGAGTAGGATAGCCATAGCCGCCTCTACGCATATCACGTCACCCTTTGTCCTGAATCTAACCTTTTATATGTGCTGTGCTTCGAACAAATTCTGTGGCAATACGGTACATTCCGTGCGCAAACACAAAGTTTAAGTCATTTTGAGACATTTCTGTTTACACTTGAGTGTTACTTTCCTTGTGATTGTGGCTAAGCAGTTTCGATTGTGTTGGGTGCCAGTTTGTAGAGTCGTAAGCAGACACGATGGCAAACTAGAGATTTCAGTAGTAATTAACAGCAACGCATGTGGTATAATAACAATAGATTTTGCGCTTTATTTTAAAAAGTTTCATTTACTGCTAAAATTTATTTTTTCTTCTGGTGAACCTGATTGGTTCACATTATAAATACACCAGAAAATAAGAAAGCTGACGTAAAATAACATGGGAATGGACAAAGAAGTTCATTTAATACTACAAATAATTATAGCTTCATGACCGCCATATAAATTTCTTATTACCTAACAAGGGCCAAACGCGTGCCGGGATTCGAACTCCAAGTCAGCAGAACAGAAAGAAAAAATATAGATCTATTAACACACTACCTACCTGCCAACGGCCGGGCTATTTCTAATTAACCTACGTTCTTTCATTATTAAAATACATTAATCATTTATCATTATTAAAATACAATTGTATGTATACGTAATGATCATTATTTGCATACGATCGAGTTATATACAATCAATTGCTAAACTAATATAAATTGATCGTTCATTAATCATTCGATCAAAGTTCGATTAACCATCTGTTGAACGATCTTTGAAATAAAAACGCTTGTGAATCGTAGCGCTAGCTTTGCTATTATTATACGTAACGTAACATCACGCCTGTAATCCCCGAAAAGCTAGTCATCGAAGTGTAGTAGACTCCCACGATTCGCCAGTTACGTAATACTTAAAAAGTAACAGTACGCGTTTTATTCTCAAAGAGGTGGCAGAGGCACCCCTCTGCCACCTCACTACACTTACTATACTCTACCTCACTACACTTAGTATACTCTCACGTTTCACCAGTTCCGTTCCCATTCCACCATGCAATAGCTGGTGAGTCTGTTGCCATACACTGGGTACGTATTGAATAAATGTCTCCACCACATATCTTGGCTCCGATATCAGCCATGTTAGGATTTGAGTCCGATGCTCCCTGTGGGATCCATAGTGGGACGTAAACGTAACTGGTGAAAATTAAAATTAAAATCCTCTGCTTAACTTCGGGGATAACAGGCGTGACATTACGCAGAATAACTAACGTAAATCTTTAGGTAGGTATTAGCTGTTTATTTTGAAAAAACTTACAGAAATTGTATATAAATTAGTGATTTAACTATCGATATTAACAATTAATGATAATTATTTATTCGTACTTGTTCTAGGTGTACTATTAATTCCCTCTGAGTGGTAAGTTTATTCGCGTTCTACAAACTAGAGTGGCCCGCGCTCGGTCAGTCAGGGTTGTACGTCACACGCCGCTCGTGACATGACGGGACCAAGACGACGCGATACGAGTACAGGATTTGCCCATCTCTAATGCATTTACATTGTTTTACCATATTCGTCTCTTCATGTATGTTATTTTTTTACTCAGAACAGTATTTTTTAGAATGTAATAAATGTTAAGGCCGGGACTAAACTAAGGGAGATAGGGATTGCCTGAAAAACAGCGCTACATAGAATCGCAATCTCGTGTTAGCGTGAGCTGAGACACCTCCTATTGCCATTTTTCTGTATTAATATAATACTTTTATCAAAATTCTTATGTATTCTGCTACTTTTGAGGCAATAAATCATTATTATTATTTTAATGTACCTACGTATGTTTCCAGAGTCAATACGAGTATAGTGAATGTCCGTCACCTGCGATTGCTGATGCTTTATAGTTATTTAATTAACGATTTCCTAATTAACCAATTATCTACATTGCAAGTTAATATCAATTATGTCAAGAAATTCGCGCGTTACAAACAAAATTTTTTTTGAAGATATATGCATATATGAAATACTTACGAAATAAATAGAAAATTTATAACGAGGTTCACAAAAATAAGACAGAGTTTCAGCGACTTTAGATTTTAACGAGTGACCGGTTAGCGATTCCCGCCGCGTGCGCGGTACGTGACGTTTTCTCACCCACGATACGTGGAGGGCGTTGGGTTTGAATCTCGGTTGCGCAATCTCGTTAAGCGCAGTTTAAAGCGCCGGGCACGAATTTTAGATCACTTAACCGTTCTAGTATATACCGCTTGACGATGAAGTGTATTGTCTGACCGCTAAATGGGTAGGTGGGTACATTGTTATTATGTGTTATAAAGTTATATGAGTCGCGATATGGTTTTTCTTACTACTCTTTTACGGTAATGCAGGGTACTTGCCACCATAAGCCACACATACGTTTTGTAATATTGTTTATGTGCAACGCTTCAGAGCAATGAACGTTTGAACAAAAAGTATTTCTGTTGTATTATGTAGTGGTCAGTAGTCTTCAAACCGCCCTAAAGTTTTCCATGTTCTACGATACCTTATGACGATAATATAAATTTGAGGTTCCTGTGAACAAAGATAGTCAACTTGATGAATACACAAGTATTCTGTTTTTTGTTATAGCCAAATGATGTTCATGACTTTTGCATATTTCTACCCTACGAATATCCAGGATTAGTTTGTGAAAAATTATAACTTCATAAATAACATGAATAACAGCAATAATAACCACCTGGTGGGCGGTGGCGATGTTTATTCTTGTATTATTGTATTTCTTTGATTAAAATAAATACATATCGTACTTTATATAAATAAGGCTGCCTTCCCTTTAAACGTCGAGGAATTGGAAAAGAACATCAACATTTAACTTCGAAAAGGTTGTGGTGCACTTCTTTAACATAGGCCCGGCCCACATATTGGCTAGAATAGTTCAAATAAAAAAAATTCTTTCATGTATTTCTATCACGTTTATACAAAACGGAAGCAGTGAAAATACATACTATTACTCATTGTATTAAAAAAATACTGGTACTATTACAATTATTTCCCTTATATTTGTCTATGTGAGCTTAGTTTAGATTCTAGAGTACTTCCGATCGTCGCTCGACGAACCCTGAATAAGCCTGTAAGAAATTTAATTACTGGCAAATGTTGAGGACGAGGCGGACCGTGACCAAAGAGTGGTGCTTACGACGATGCATATACGACGATGTTTACCTTTTTCTATTGATTAACATAAGTAATATATGTATTAGTTATAGAGCATTTTATCTCCCACCTTATAAGATTTATGACGAAAAATAAACACTGATACTGATCTCTATACCCACGGGCCGTCTCGGATTAATGACGAATTAGCTATCTTAAAAACTCATTATAATTAAAAATATTATGTGATTTTATAGTCGCGCTAAGAAGGAACGCTCATACTAATCACCGTGCGTAACGAACTTGTCTCACCGCCAGCGAGCGCGCGAAATGCGAACATAGCTATACAACGCGTAATATTATTGTAATGCAACATGGACTAAAGTATTTGTAACCATAGTAAAATGTATTTGAGATGTATGTAAATATTAACGGAACAAATGCTAAATTATAATTCACACTAAACTGTTATTGGTTTACTCGCTGACGGTGTAACGCTAGCGTTACTTGTTTATTTATTCTATTATACTACGCGTATCCGCTAGCAATTTATTCCCATGAAAGGCATATCACTATAGTGATAAGTATCGACGCATCTGCCAAGTAAATGTTGTTCTTAGAGAAGTTTTAAAACAGTGTTATTTTTTTGCATTATTATAATGCAAAACAATAGTAATATAAATGCCTCGTTTGTCTAATGGTTGCATGAGCGACTGTTGTTCAAGAAGTCCTGGGTTCGAATCAAAGTTTGTGTACAGTTGGATTTTTCTAACTTAGAATTTCTAGTAGTGGCTCGGAGTCTGAATTTGTGCCCGGTATGTGGTAATAGGCTTACCTTCTATTCCACAGTGGGAGGTAAATGTAGCTGGTGAAGCATGAGTGCACTATACTTGTACACTTATATGCCGACCTCTTATGTTGTTGTTGTTATATGTTGCGTTTTTTTACTAACATGAAATAATAAGGAAGAAAAAAATCTCTTACATAAAGATCTGAAAAAATATAAAAGTTATTTATAGACTTCCACGTAGTTTTTATTTGGAGGAAATAAAACACACACACACACACACACGAAACACACGCATAAACACACACTAGAGATGTTAAAACACACTATGTTAAAACTATCGTTCCTCTTTATTTTTATTTTATAAGTAATCCCATATTGATGATTTTTGTTCTCACATAGTTTAAGTCACTAAAACATAAATCTTTATTTGTCGCTTAGTAGGTCAACGCTATAAACCTTCCGCATAACAACTTAGGAAGCTAGGAGAGGCTGAAAACCAG
>DWDV01003118.1:0-10869 GCA_018245615.1 Mimoniades ocyalus | reverse complement strand
TAAATAGAGAATTTGTAGTTTTTGTAGAAATAAAACATCATAACAAATGTTTATTACTTCATTTTTGTACGAAAATGACGTCCTCTTATTAAAAGGTACCCGGGTACCTTGTCACTCTATAGTGAGTTTCAAATGTTTCAAAACATTATAAACAGTTGACTGGGTCAAGACATTAAAAAATATGTAATTTATAAATAGTTAGGAGCTCTCACGAAATCACAGCTACCTACAAAGCGTAATACATGCTTTTCTTTAAATTTGAAAATCCTAAAGGTACCCGGGTACCTCGTCACTCACATAAGGGTTAAGAATCACTTCAGATCGTAGTTTGTTTAATGTTGGCTGGATTGAATTATACTTTATTTAAATAATTGAATTAACCAGTATTATATCACACAGTATAAAATATTATTGTAAACAATAAACTATAAACTTACGAATCGACTATGACTAAGGTTAACTCGGCGTATTTCAAGTTAGGAAGTATAACTCAAAAACCATCCGAAAAAATAATGTAATTACCTAATTAACCTCAGATATAACATTTTAGTTTTATAACCACATGAGATCGTCTGGACTACGACGGAACCGTAACATTATTTTGAAAAACCAACAAACACCGTCTTATCTTACGATTAGCAATAATAATTTCCAATGTAAACGTTAGCTGTTGAAATGGTATTCCTTCTACTGCTAACACTTAAAAGAATAATTTTCTGTCTAACAATCTCCCGGTGAGTTCATGGTTAAGTCGAACTGATGAATAATTCCTTGATAACCAAACAGCATTCTTTTATTGATAACATTGAGCTGGCTAGAAGATATGTAGGTACGTACATTTTACCGTTCATGTAAAAGGCTGGAAGATATCCAGAGCAGTCCGAATATTTACAGTTTAATGTTAACGTTGAAAAGCAAAGGTCATACGAGTATGTTAATATATTTTTTTTTATTATAAAACTTTTTAAAAAATTGAATACATTTATATCGTGTACTTGTGTATTGTACATATGTATTTAATTAAGAATACTCGTGTATATATTTTGAAGAACCTTATGGTCGGCTCAGTTTGAGTCTAGTACATATAAGCTGATGAAACAGTACAGTGATGAAAATGGGTTATCGTTAACCATTACATAAACAAAATATTTCAATTTCGGCGCATGGGAAAATAATCTGGAATATTTTTGTTTTTATATAATAAACCTTTCTGCAGCTCATATCCTGACTTGACATGTCAACAATAGGTAGTAATTTTATGCTGCGATCTCGCGGAAAACCTCCTCTTCAAATTACAAGAGGTTTGTACTTTAAAACAGTCAATCATAATGAGTTTTACAAACCATAACCATAACATTTCAGGTGTTGTGGATGGTTTGTAAATTTTTTATTTATATTCTAATATCATACAATTAGCCATCGTTATACGTATAACTGATACTTTTAAGAGATGATTTACTTAAAATGTTAGGTACATGTAATATTATTTCTGAATTCCTATAGTAGGTATTATTGAGACTCGGTTTTTTATTTTCTGTTCATCCGCATCAATGAGCACTATTTTATTTCTATTTTTTATTTTTATTTACTAGGTTCACCAACGGTAGTTACAATATTTCTTATAAATATAAACATAGACAATCTTATAAATGATGCTTATTGTACAACCTACGACATATACATTTATATTACGTTTCACGCTTCAGACATATCGCGTTTTCACACAACCGTTCTTCACGTCAACCGTCCACATTGGGTTTGAACTTCAAAAGATTACTTCTTTCGCTCGTCTGTTTTATGAAACTTAATACGTATAAAAGTATTATTGTGATGTTAGGTTTCGCTTCCTTTTTCTATATTTATAACGAAGCCAGAATAGAATGTGATGAAGAGATAGTGTTTGCGAGATCAGAACGAGTACAATAGACACAACGAGTAGGCGCGTGACATCCTCATTAGCGCGTGTTCGTTGCTTCGAGTAGCTTGACATAGGCATTCTCTAAATTCCCCCGCTGGGTGCTGGTCGGGGATCGATGTACACGAGCACTTGCTACATAATTTATAATTTTATATAGGCATTTATATGTATATTGTACCTACTAACTGCTATTTTTTCCGATCCTTTTTATCGTTCCACTGTTAGACGCGGGTCCAACACTGGGACCGCCCGAGCCCTCTCAGCATGTAAGGGTCAAGGCCATAGTCATGTAACGCTCGTCAAGTGCGGGTTGGCACACTTAACACGCCTTAGAGAACATTTTTTTGCTTTTATTTCTAAGGTGTGCAGATTTCATGACGATGTTTTCCTTCACCATTATAGCAAGTGATATTTAATTTTAAAACGCACATTTATTATAGAAAGAGATGCGCGCTAGGACCTCAACTGCTGCTACTTATTTACTTTTAATTGAATACTTATAAATCATGTAATTCCTACATATCTGGTAGGCAGGAATTACCTCTTTCTGCTGATCAAACATTCACTGAAAACTACTTATAGCGCTTGAATACGGGGAATGTATTCAATTATAAGAGGTCAGCAATTATGTCATCAGAGGTCTAATGATCAGTATTGAGCGACATTTGCATTTCGCCTTACGTCAACGAATTATGTAGGTATGTTTAAACTGACGATGCTACGCGTCCTCTGCCGTGAGGGCCTAGCGCCAAGTGTAGCCTAATTATCCATTGGGACTAAATATCGAACGTGGAGCGATGAAACGGTTGATGATGATGATGCCAAGTGTTCAGAACAATTACTGCCATCGGCAGAGAATTTTAATACTGTTGACTTCTGCCTTGTTCATTGGAACTAAACCTAGCGCACTATTTCAATAAAACAGATATTTCCGAACAGTCGAGTCGCACAATAATTATACTACAGAGAAAGTTTCTATTCGGACTTCATCTATTTACTTCAAATCTGCACATATTTTTTTCTGCATTGTATTTGTACCATTCATATACAACGCAACATTGAATTGAATTTTTTAGCAAATTTAAAATAAAATAGACTGCGTCGATGGTCGTGTTGGTTGCAATTGCGACTGACTAACGAGAGGTCCTGGGTTAAAATTCCGGGCCGGGCACTATTGCATTTTTCGAACTTAGATTTTCTAGTGGTGGCTTGGAGTCTGGATATGTGTCCGGTATATGACAATAGGCTCACCATCGTGGGACGTAAACGTAACTGGCGAAACTTGGGAGTGTAGGACACTCCTGTGCCTACCTTTTCGAGGATTACAGGCGTGACGTTACATCAAAATAAGAATAGCAAGTCGTGCAAGTACATGATATAAATATATACGTAAATGTTAAAGAAGTTTCTTATTGCTCTACGTTTCTCTGACACTCGAAATTTTGGACATACTTTTTCCCCTATTGTGCTAATCTTGAGCACTACTTCACTTAAAAACTTTTCAGGCTGTTTCATATTTCCGAAGTACTTCTGTAAGCGCCCTAGCGGTCCTCTTCCGGACACTTTGCTAAGTAGCTTACAATATTTGAAATTATCCTCATTCCGCGTGTCTTTGTATCCACGGCAGTCTTGTTGTTATTCCTAAAAGATATAACGGATTGTAAAGAGATCGGACGTAAGCTCAGGCTTAACGGAAATGATGTCGTCAGTTGAATGCACGAGGAGAGGGAGTGGCGGCATGTTGCTGTTTGTGTGTAGGTGAAGGGACGGGCAGTTAATATAGATAAATCGAACAATCCACAATTTTCTATTTGTAAAAGTTCGCGCCCACGCAGGCTGTCTCGGCCTTAAGCACTTGAGCTACACTTTAGTATGGGTTTAATGGTTCAATGGTTCGGATATACGAAAAGAATTGCATATGTAAGGGTGACGATACAATACAATGAGAATGTTGAAGGTGCCGAGGCAGACCGAGATGCCTATCTTGGTCAGGTACGCCTATCAGGTACTGGCTGATAGAGAAATCAGAAGTCTCCGAAACTGGCGTGCGTGTATGAAGAGTGTGAGAATGAGAGGGAATCTAGAAGAAGCGCTTGAGGTCTATAAGGACAGAGGTATTTGGCGTTCGGTACTCTCTGCCTACCCGTCAGAGGCCTGGCGTGGTGATATAATAATATTAATAAGAAAGAATTAATTATGGAATAAAATTATATAGAAAATAACGCTCACAGAATTGTTAATGAAGCTTACCACCCGACGAAATGTGGCCAGTTAATTAAGTTGATAACACTTATGGTCCCGTGACTGCGCCAGCGGACAGCTCGCCAGTTGGCGATCACTCAAACAGCTAATTGCTCTTTGTCTTATATATAGTCATACATGTGTACACTGTGTATAATATATATAAGTAGATATTGCATTAAATTATTTACAGAGAGCTACATTGATTTCTCTTTAGCGGCCCACGTGTTATTACCCGAAGCTTCATCGATGTGGCCGCTCTATTCAATATTATGACTACATTATGTTCCTTTATTATATTAATAAAATAACTATATTCTAAAGCGTAGCTATAATGAAAATTAAAACCGTTGTCAAAAAACGATGTGATTTTATATGGAAAATGTACCTTTCTAGTAATACTATATACAATACGAAATGTTTACTAGTACGAAGCTTGTGCTATTCGTTGTAAGTAGATATCAAGCGCTGTGCGGAATATTCTAGAGAAGCAAATGGTGGCAAAAGATATTTGCATATTAATATTCATATGATTATGCAATCCTGAGCCGCATTTGTAGGCCATAGTGTGTACTCTCTTACTATGTGCATGTGAAGTGTCGCGTACAATGAACATTTTTAAGTTCTTCCTTATGAAAACTGAAATTCAATTAATTAATAATTGAAGTCATTAATAAAAACTGAAAAAGATTTATAAATTAAACACCTATATAAATAGTAACATCACGCTTATAATCCCCGAAGAACTAGGCAGATGAGTGGAATACACTCCCACGTTCCATCTGTTACTCGTACGTTGACACGTACCACTGTGGAGTGAGACATGAGCCTCTATTACCTTGGGTGAACCTACAATACCCTCCGAGCCAGTACTAGGAATGTTAAATTAGAAAAATCCAATAGTATCCAAAACGGGAATCGAACCCTGGACCACTCGATTAGTAGCCGCGCTTGTAGTCACTCGACCAACGAACCTGTCAACACCTATTATGATTCACGAGGCATAAATAACACCGCAAAATCTTTGCTCAGTTTCGATCACCACTTTATACCTGAGTTATACCGGTTATATTGTGACGCAACGAGAAACCGTTTGTTTTTTTGCTATTTTTGTCTTAATCTACTCCGATATTAGAGGGATGAAGAGCTGGCAGCCTTGACACAGCGGTAGTTCCACATACCGCTCTTGTACGTGTCATAACTTTTTACGAGCATCTTGTTCCCTACTTTACAATGATCCTCAAGTAGTTGGCCTCCGTTACGATTCACGACACACGGCCCACCTACAGCTCATCGACGCCTACATTATATTGCTTCAACTGGAGGTGCGGATTTATTTCCGTCTTTAAGGGCGTTTCTTATGGCTCAGCTAAACGTTTCACTGTCTTTATTTTATAGAAAATAAATAAAAATTAGAAGACTCCACTATACCGTTAGTGCTAATTAACATTTGTGTCCGACTACAGAGTAATAGGTAAAACAAATTAATCATCATCATAGTCGTTCTTTCCATTGTTCATTTGTTGTTCCGGGCCTCCTCTTAGGCTGAGAAGGGTTAAGGCCGCAGTCCGTCACACTGGCCAAATGCTGGTTAGCACACAATGAATCACATCTATTTCAAAATCCGGTAAACTGTTTTAAACATTTATCAATATAATTATATGTATCTATTTAAATACTCACAAATCATTCATACCACAAGCTTAACATATCCATCTGTCTTAAATTGTTTTGCAATACTAATATTGTTTAGCCGAGGAGTGCTTTGTAAGAGTACCTAACTATTTTAGATTTCACTATTGAGGAGAAGATGTATGCTGAAAACATTACGATTGAGCGTCTGTCTTGTGTTTCGATCTGAATTTCATCAATTTTCCAAAGGATTTCAATTTATTTAACCGGATTGCGAGTGCTGAAATGTGCATTGAGAACTCAAATGAACAGCACTTTGTCCCTTTATAAAAATAAAGTTACATAAGTATAAAAACACATTGAAACCAAAAATGATTCTGCAAACGTCTCTTTATGCTAAAAGCCATTTCATGTGAACTGGTTGAAGACGGACGGAGAAGTGCAGATAACGCTATTGAGGGAAGACGGCTTCCGTAAATGACGTGAAGAATTTTTTTTTATCTCGCCCTCTATTGTAACATGAGCTTAATTTCTTTTTGTAGGTTTTGTTGGAAATGATAAAAACAACGTAACACTCCGGAGACTTTACAAGTTAATGTATGATGCCTACAAATATGACCAATGGTCTCTTATTATTTTTACCTAGCTACGTTTATTCTTGGCATCAATACATTTGGTATGATTGATCACATTCTCCTCATTACCGACACGCGTTTTGATTCTCTGTTATTTATAATATTTCAATATTCAGTGATATAACATTGGGAAAAATAAATATATATTCAAAGCCATGATCACTTCTTTTTTATATAGTTGCTGGAATATATAAAAAGTACGCATCGAAATTAAAAATAGAATTTGATTTATTGTATACACGATCCATATAGAGATAAATGTTTGTGTGAACAGGTTTGTTATAAGCAGTGAAATACAGTATAATTCTATCATCATCATATGGAACAACAAGGTACATGAAAAGTTTGGCAATAAAGACCGTAAAAAAGTAAACAACTTAATTGGGAAGAAACAAAAACATTTATTCACATAACATCTGAGCACGATAAAGTAAAAAAACAAAACGGGAACAAACATTATGAAAACAGTAATAAAAACAAGATAGTAATAATAGAGTAAAAATGTAAAATCACGCCTGTGTCTCCCAGAAGAGGCAAAGCAGTGGAGTACAGACCCACGTTTTATCAGTTACGTCCACTTCCCACCATGGAATAAGAGCACACTAAGTACAAATCCAAACTCCGAGCTGTTTTTAGAGATTTAAATTTACAAAAACCTGATACTAACCAACCAGGAGATTAAAATCAGGATCTCTGGCTCAGTAGTCTCGCTCGCAACCCCTCAACCAATGAGGCTGATGACGATACTAGTTATAGTGGAATATATTCCTTAACATAAAGTTTATAATTTAATTAAGTTTATTTTTTAATTTTATTATTATTACAGAATTAGAAGGGTAATAATACAGAAAAAAAAACATTAAAGTCCACACAACGATTACAAAATATAATGGGCATGATACAATATCACCAGGATATGATTTATTTGTCTCTGTTGGAAGCTACGAACATTTTGTGTGTTACAAGTCCCTAAAAATGGGCGAGCAAAAGATTACTTTTGAAATTATAATTTTTTTTCTTGTGGTACCTAACATGTTTTATTGTATTCACGTACACTGAAATTAGAAACAGTCGAAGGAAAAAGTAAAATAACGAAAATGTAACAATAATTCAGACGCGAACGTGGGCGGCGTTGTTTAGAAATATTTACTTCGAAATGGTCTGAAAATAATAGTCCAAAGTAACATTTGCTGAACCATTAATGTATAAATCGACTCTCAATTTGCTAATCCGATATAAAAGATTTTATGTCTACTAAATAACTGCCTCGTTGGTCGAGTACTTGTAGTTGCAAGCACGACTGCTAATCGAGAAGGCCCGGGTTCAATCTTCGAGTCAGACAAAGTATTAGAGTGCTTTTCGACCTTGAACTTTTGAATAGTAGCACAGAGTCTGAACTGATGAATCGTGGGAATTTACTGCATTCCTTTGTGTACCCTTTAAAGAAATACGGGCGTGATATTATGGTAATGTAAGCTTGAAATTTTTTGAAGGAAAAGTCACAACTATCGCGTCACATCCAAATGATGCAGCGATGAATAACACAAGCTTCTCTCGTTACGTTATCAGGTAATTAAAACGGAGTGAAGTGATTGCGCTGCTTATCCAACATTATAATAAATGTTGTGGAAAATATTAAATTAGCGATGAGTCAAAGAAGATTTATTCGGCGTTCGCAAAGTGTAGCGAGGCGCTGTAATCCGATCTAACACGATCCATTTGCGTTTTGTACTTAATTGGCGCCTCTGGCACGGCGGCTGCTGTCGCCGGTATTGCATACGGCTGGACGTGATTGGACGTTTGTATCTGATTCTATAGGTTAAAGAAACCAGAATGCGAAATATTACCAACTCCTTACTAACGTGCTTGTTGTTGAGAGAAATCTATCAAGGAATTTGACTGCAGAACTAATCTCATGAGCCCTCGTTTGCTGCTAAACAAAATCGTGTTTCGGTTAGAGGAGGGATAGAACACTTGTAACCATTTGTATTTGTAATTGAATGTAGCTACCCATGAACCTTATGTAATGATGGAACATTGCACAACTTATAATTTTACTAGGTAAGCTTGCTACACCATAGGCCACATCATTGCTTTTCATCAGGCTAGTCTGGGCCAAAAGCTAGCCTATTCAATATTAAAAAAAATGTTTGCTATATTAGGAACAGAAGTGTTGTTATGTTATGAGTATAGTCATTGTTGTTCTAAACGTATGCATTAAATGGAATTTTCTGTTACACTCGTAGTTAGCGACTACCAATACAAGAATATCATTACGAGATTACAAAAATTGTTGTCAGAAGACAGCGTTACCATGTCACTTAACTAAGTGCAATAAATTTTATAGGGACCGTCTGAACGAAAAGATTTACTCAGCATTTTCCAAGTAGAACACCTTGCCCAATGGACTTACTGCAAGAAAGTCCAACTATAGTACAATATGTATTACCTTTCTACACATTTCTGTCGTAAAGGGAGTCGTACTCTCGGCGAATGAGGTGTGGTCTAGCAGATACTAAATGGAGTCTCTTTCACATTGACTCGAGTACTATTCAACTCTGACCCTTTTTCCGCTCTTTTGAGAACCTGCGTGGAACACCCCATGTCGTGGCGTAACACCCAAACCCTACGTACAATTCCATGTACGAATTTTTACAAAAATTCCCAAAACATACATTTTCATAGCTTCATTTCAATAAATTTTAATGTTCAGAAAACAATAAAGAAAATTGAGTAAATCAATCAAATCAAATAACTGACAAGCTCATGATATTTTTTGTAAGGTAAGTAATACACCAGCAAAGACAAGCAACCAAGAGAGCTCATGTGCGGTACGTGTTTGGGATTACGTAATGCGTGTGCGTATGATATTAATTTCCAGCATGCTTGTGCCCATTACTTGACGTCTTTTATGTCCGTTATGACGGCGTTATTTCCCTAAATTTATTTGGACTGGTTTTATTTTGTTTTTTACCTTTTAATAACATTTTACATGTAACGTCTGCGGAATACAACCTACCTCTTAAAAGAATTACTTCACACGAGAAATAATCGCAGCTAAAGTAAGAGTTGGAATGAGGCAAAGTTTCTTCGACTCCTGACAATGAGGCAAAGCATCGTTCTCCAGTTTAAAGTACATTTCACATTCTACTTTTTTTTCTTGTTTATAACAACCAAGTACAATTGTCAAAGTGCAGTGGGATCTTGAATACAATTTAACCGCTCCCCGAATGGACCTTAATCCTGTAAAAAAGGGGACGTAGTCTAAAGTGTCGATATCTCAATTACAAGCGCTTAAGCCTTTTCCCACAGCTATTATGTTTCCCCTAATCGACGCAGTTATTTCCGCTTCGGGTCGAGAGCGTCGGGCAACAATCTCGAAGGTTTTGTACGTCCCTTTCTTTCAACGAACCTTCAAATGTAATTAATAATTTAATGAGACTTTGGACCTAAATAAAGTAAAGGTCCTAAGTAAAGTAAATATTAGGAACTATGATATAATACGTTTGTTTGCTTTGAAGTAATTTGCAGCTGATACGGGGCACGGTTGCGAAGTATAATCCAATCGTAGACAAATGATGAGAATCCGCCGGAATATACAGTAGAGTAGCAATCAATTTAAAAGTCTAAACCCTCACCAGTCGTCGTTTAGTCTTCTCCGCTGTACATAAAAGTAAAATACGAAGAGTAGGAGATATTGTATCCTCCTCCTCCTAAGCAATATTATTCCGATGGGAATCGGATGTCATAGTAATATTTGCTTTCCTTGTAATTCCTCTTGATTTGAGGTGTCTTCTGCATGTCTCTATTAGCCAGTCTCACAGAAAAATATTTTTTTGGTTACATACATTTTCATTAATGCTAGAGTTAGCTGCTGTAGGATAAAACTAAACAGTACACAAAATCTAAGCGGCTGTAATTTAAAGTCAGTACGAGATAGCAGCGAGCCAAAACGAAGGTCCGTTTCTGGCAACTTGCAATACACCAAACAAGAAGATAAAAAGATATAGTTTCCAACGTTGTTTCATGTTAAACATCATTACTCTTTGGCGGTAGGGATAAAAGCAAAAACGTAAAAGTTACCGAAAATAATTAATTGAATCTTGTTTAAGTGTATTTCCTTAGCTAGGCGTATACCAAACACTAGCAGTGTGGAAACTTATTATTCTGTCATGTTTCAAAGCTATGAGGCGCACATTTACAAGGTTTAAAAATATACAAATATCCTTAAACCCTGTGCTAACTCGTTAGATAATCAGGTTTAAAAGTCATTTAATAATTCATTTCTACACTCAGCATGACTTATCGTCCCATTTACTCCTCAATCGCTATGGAGGATTTTCATCATCATCATTATCATCAGCCTACAACTGTCCACTGCTGAACATAGGCCTCCCCTAGAGCGTGCCACGTTGCTCGGTCCTCCGCTTTCCTCATCCAGCG
>DWDV01003117.1:0-10869 GCA_018245615.1 Mimoniades ocyalus | reverse complement strand
GAATAAGTTTGCGAGGGTGGTCTCTTAAGACTACATACGAGAACACAAAAAAGACAAAGCTGTAGAATATGTATATTACAGCAAATTAGGACTGACGGTAGCTATACTGAGATATGTCCTGCTATAAGTTTCACAAATTATTGTGATGAGAAAGAAGTATGTATATAAATATACATATAAATATTATAATATGTATTATGTTATAGCTTTGTTATAATATATATATTATATTATAGCTTTGTCTGCTGCGTGTAAAGATCTTCATGATTAACGGCATACATACTTGAGTCCGATATACCGCCGGAATCTACACCCTTACAAAAGTCGTGTGTACGCGGCCTGATATCAACGCTTTCCGATTAGTCACATATGTTAATGTGAATCTTTTCGTCGTGGGGCCCCCGCGAGTATTATCGCTTTTTTTTAATATAAATTTCGCATACAGCCCGCGGTACTGGCTGTTACGCTTCAATGAATGTCGTATTTATTCAAACTTTTTATACGTTTCAAGATCATATTTATTGAAGTTTACTTATCTATTAGTACTTCCAATCTGTCTGGCCAGCTACATATTTTTTCTTTTCTAATAATTATTAAAAGAATACCACTTGAAACAAGTTGACTGTTCACTTTTGTAACTGATTACTTTTTGTCTAAGTAAAAGATTGCTTCAAGTTAATTCTACTAATTTGCAAATGAAATAAAACTTATGGGCATACTCGACAGGATCTAAAGTTTCTAAAAGTTTTTTTTGCGAATAATAACCTTTAAAATAAACTTAGTTACACTTGGGAAATTGGGCTTGTGAGTGTATTATGGTTTTTTCACGTTCGTCTGACGTTGGTACAGTACAAAAAAACTTACAAAAAGCACCGTTTTCGGCCGCCGACTTCGTCGTGGTCATCAAAGTGTGATCAGAGAAGCGTGTAAATGGGTCAATCGAGAGTCGGTCACGAGGACGTAAGCTTCCAATTTATATATCTGAGACGTTTACATTTAAGAGATATATAATTTATGATGTATGTATGTAGAAGATGCATGTGAAGTTTGTAAGGATAGAGATATTCGGCACGCGATGCTCTCTGCCTACCCCGTAAAGGACCTGGCGTGATTGTACTATAATGATTACAATAATTTGTTTTTTATTTTTATTTAAAAATTTCAGTATGAAATCATTAGGAAATAGATTTGTGTGAACCTTTGGACTGATTTTATGACTTATTGATTATTGACAAAATGTACGAGATTCAGATATGAGAAAGTAGACTATGCGATAACACTCAATCTGTACATGAAATTATACATTAAATATATTGTGTATATAGAAGTGACTGGTTAAGTCATTCAGTAATCTGTCACAAATCAGTTACACATTCTGAAAACTACTTTTACTGTTAAAAAGTAACGTTAAGCAATTTTCTACTGGTGGTTCACATTCATATGCATACTGGAATCATTTAAGTCAATGTAAATATATGTACACACTAATGATAATTTATGATTTTTGACTTTGTGATAACCGATTGAATACTTTTTAAATGCTAAAATTGTGTTATATGATGAAATTATTATAGAACACTCAGATTTTTACATGTAACACATAAAAACATTGTATTGTATCTTAACACACATGGACATGTGAACACAGTATGTTAGCCCCTTGGTTAGTTGATGATGTAGATGACCACAGAACACAGATTGACGCTGACCTGAAGTGTCTCCACCGTTAGGTGCGGGTGGATCTACATCACCACTATCGCTGGCGTTGGGCTCCTTCAACACCAACTCACCCTTAGAATCTTGCGAGGACTCATCTTCAGTCGTTTGTCCGTCACCCGCACTGGATTTCTTGTCTTCATCCTAAACCAAAAGACAAATGTGAATTAAATATATATAAAAGTGCTAGACCAGTAAGTTATTAACTTATTATATACGAAGGTACAATTATACATTAGGTACTTCATTTTTTTAGTCCTCTTACTCATGAATACAAAATGTCTTGTGCTTATACTCTTACTTATCTATTCACAGAAGACAATTTGTGTTGTGGTATGTCCCACTCCAGCTAGTCGTTTATTTTGAGTATAAACTTAAATGTTACTTGTAAATGAAATATTAATGTAATTTTCATAATTTGTTATCTACATTGCACAAGTTAAAATGTGAAAGAACAAAAATAAGTAAAACTTTAAGCCATTGCATAAACCCGAAGTTGTAAAATTTAGAATTGTTCGGACTTTAACTAAATAGAATGCCAAATGACATTATCATTTTCTTACATAAGAAACATAATTTATTTAAGAGGTTTTATCATATTTAGGCAGCTGTTGAAGTCTCATAACAACAAAACATTGCATTTTATAATTGGCGTATCTATTTTGTTATCTGTACTTTATATCATATTATGTTGATTAGGATTATTTCTCTTATACATTGTCACATGAATTGATTTAGAGTAAATTTTTTATTAAACACTAATATAACTAATGACAAATATCATATCAAAATTAAACATTTTAATAATAAACCAGTTTGCCAACCATGTTAGAATCTGCGCCTTCTATTAGCGTCAATGTACACGCGCCTTCATTTAAAAGTCAACCTTCTGCACAACGCTATAAGATTCATAGTTCAATGCGATGCTAACACTCTCCACTACCGTATTGTCTATGTGCCGTATGTATACAGTTGTGTACATACGACTAGGAGCATTACCCGAAATGCATTTTTGAAACAAAATTTTAGTCACAATGAGATTTAATGCGAACGAAACGGCACTACTCATACATATTATAATAAGTCATAGCAAATATATCCTAACAGACGCAAAAAGTCGGCAAAAAAATCGAAGGAGGTCATCAATAAAGGCCCTGGACATTAGTACTTTAGCTGTTATTTACATCGCCCGCTTTGTAGCGAGCGTGAAAAGGACGCGCCAAGCTGCGCTTCAATGGAATAACAACACATTACGATTCTTTATAATAGAAATTTCGCCAGAAACAAAATATCAAGGTCATGCGGATTTCCTATCAATGTCACATTATATCGTGCACATTAACAAAGGCCCTGCAACGAAATGCAAAGGGGCGGGGGTGCGAAATATGCGAAATCCTGAAAATTATTTCATTAAAATCAGTTTCAGCAACCGATCAATACCGCATTCACAGTTTTAGTTGAAATTTATTAAGTAATATCACAACCCTCCGTGGCGTAGTTCCCGCGTTTAGCGGGAAGCAAACGTTCTGTCAGCCATGTTGAGACGCAGGCAAACATTAGTGATATAACACGGAAATAACACCACTTCACAGCTAATATTGTTCTTAGTAGACGCGCACTAATATATAGAAAATTAATACAAAAATACATTTCACAACTATACCTGATTGTCACTGATTTTTGCTTTATCGGTATCACCCGACATTTTTCCTACGAAGAAATTGAAAGCAAATTCCAAGCGTCTTCAAACACCGGACAACACAAATGCACGCACCCACAACATAGAAAAAAAAATAGCGTTCAGTTTCACCGAATAGCATATATGCAATTGTAAGTAATTTAGGGGTTTTAAAAATAATTTATTAAAAAACTACATACTGGCTGGTGCAAAAATATTTATGTATTTTTTAAAACAACATAATTGGGTAGCATTTAATATGTAAAGTTTACCCGAACTTACTTATCAATAAAAAAAATATTATTCCTAACAATATGTGTTCCTACTTATGAAAAATATAAGAAGTGTACATACATATCTTCATGGAATAAAAATAATAAAACTTACATTTAGATAATTTAATGATTTAATTCAAAACTTTAACTATGGCAGTATAATTAGGACAAACAAAACGCTTGCCGCATTCTTACCATAGACAATGGAACAATTGAGTATAACGCGTCAGGAAAATATTGTATAAAAACACGTAATGCTTGTTCATTATATCAAAGAAATACAAAAGATTGAGAGTGATAAACTTTAATTGTTAAATGTTGTTTTAGGAGTTACGTTATAATGTATCCAACTTCTAATAGAAAAACGTCGCTTATCGAATGGATATTGGACCAATCACAATAATCGGTCCTGCATTACTATTGGCCAAAATTTACTTTTATGACTCATCGGCTGTTTCACCGTCAACTACGACAAGCTTCCTCCACGATAATAAAACACTCTTTTAGTTTATGGTCAGCGTCTTTCTCGCTAGTTGCGAGACAACAGTGAAATAATTTTTGGATCTTTTGATCCTTATTCATGGCTGCCGTATTGCGCGGTTGAATGTCCAGTACCATTTAAACATGAGTGATTATTCTTCTATGGCTACGCTCCAAAATAATAGCCAAACAGCAGGATATGTGGCTGCTGTACAACGTGCAAGATTGGTAAGGACCCGTAATCGCATAATAGGCACTTTTGACACCTCTGCGTCGTATTTACAGATTACATTTGTTTAATACCTTCTTTATATCACATTACCGTCTTTTTTTGAAGCATACGACCCTCTTTAGTGATGTTTAACGTTTTCCCTCCACGAAAAATTTCGCGACATTCACATAACCTACTTTTAGTTTGGCGTACTTTTGAATTTGTCGGCGTTATTTTTGGCAACTTTTTACCTATTTGCTATTGTCTATCGCGCATTTTATCTCAGATCGCTGCTAAAATCGAGGGTAGTGCTGGGAAAAGGCCTTTGGAAGACGGATCGGAACCGAGTGCAAAGAAAGTAGCGTCAACTGAGTCGGCGTATCAAGCTCATCAACAACAACCGACACCGCCAATGAGGTTCGTATCGTTCCTTAAAATGATGTTTAGATTTAGCCTTACCATTAATATAAATTGACAGATTCAAATGCGTTGAAATAACAAATTGAGCATTTCCTGTTTAAAATTAACGTTACTATTATTTTAAATTCTGTATTTTACGTATTTAAGCTAAGATGACTGTTTTAAGTATAATTCTAAACTTGAATTCTTAATTCAACAACAGTTTGTGTATTCCAATTCTGCAAATTCTGGACCTATTCTATTATTGCTTTGTTTATCAACACTTTTCATCCGTTGAGTAATTTAAATTTTTTTGGCGTATTTTTTATTAAACTATTTAATACAAGTACTATATTTATAACTTGTGAACTACCGCGAAATGAATTTCTTAGAAAAATACAAAATATTTAAATAACATTTGAATGAATCAAAGTTATTATTAATACTATTAATATAATAGCTAATTAGGCAAGCACATACAGCATGACACTTGTTGCTTAGCAGACTGCTCAATCCACTTTTTCCCTGCCTGATATAATAGTAATATGATAATAAAATATAAGAAATTTCTGCTTTCTAGATTAGATTACTATTACCTAATATTGCATAATTCTCAAGTGAAAAAATCTACAATAATTTGATTGTGTGATCCTCAGTGGAATAGCAGCAGCAGTAGCGGCAGCGGCGGCCCGGATCTCGGGTCAGAGCAACCAGCCTGCGCCACCACCGCCCGGCGCGCCGCCAAACATGCCGGACCAGACCCTCAATGAATACATTAGGGTACCCGATAAAATGGTTGGATTAAGTAAGTATCAGTTAATAAAGCTGAACATAAACACAATGTCTATCATTATTATGATTTTATTGCAGTCCACTGCTGGACATAGGCCCCTTGATTTTTATAACATATTTTAAAGGAAGCTAATTAACTTGATTATCATGATATAATGCATAAAAAAAAAGAAATTATGGTGAAAAAGGAGTAACATAAATGTCATGAAAGTTTTAAATCTATTTTATGCACAAGTGCATTATTCATGTTCAATTCAAGTGCATGGTGTTTTTCTTACCAACTGCAAGGAGTCTTTTATATACGCTATGAAAGAGGTAATATGCCATGAGGTATAATGCAAACAATTATACATGAATACTGAATGTTTCCAGTCTCAGGCTACCTGTCCATTGGAACGGAAAATAGAGGAGTCTAAGTGGAAAACAGTTTTGTGCAATTACATAACTCTAACTAGAAATTACATTTATTACATGTATTTATATTAATTGAAATTATTTTAAATTATATGTTAGTATAAATTTTTAACATTTCCACTCCAGTGAGCAGGCAACCTTAAAACATGACACTGGTACAGTGCTTGGTGTGCGCAACTTTTTATTGTATAATAGGAGTTAATAATTAGATGCATTATTTGAGTTTCCAGAAACTTCTCATCAACTAGCGGACAATTACCGCACTCTAGCTTATACACACTCAAACATGTTTGTGCACAGTCTACTTATTCAGCTCTTACGTTTCTCCCTTTGTGTTGTTAAATATACACTAAGCAAATCCTGATCTACTGATATTCCATACAAGTTGGCTTGCTGGTTAGAACTGAAACTGTACTGAAAAATGGAATAATCTGTTTATACAATGTTTTATATTGACATTTGAAGTAGTTACTGAGTATATATGCTGATGTGTGGGCCGAATAGTTGCAAGAGTGACTGCTGATTGAGGGGTCCTGGGTTCAAATCTCGGTTCAGGCACTATTTGATTTGTCTAGTGAAAATGTCTAGTAGTGTCTCAGGGTCTGGGTTTGTGCTCAGTGAAAGACAATGGATAGATGAATAGACCCTCTATTCCATGGGGGCCAAACACATAACTGGTAAAATGTGTGTGTATGTACTACACTCCTCTAGTTCCCTGTTTGGGGATTACATATGATGTTACATTTTATCACTACCATATTTGTTTTACTAGATTTTTATTTAGAAAAATGTTTTTTGTTGGCCACATTATCATAAATCAGATTTTAAAGATGGAATGGTATAAATATAGTCAACCTGTAGTTTCGAAAACAAAACATGTATGTTTGTATGGAATATTAACATTTAAGGATATTCTTTACACAGAATTACATCATTACATACTGATGTTAACATTAATAAAACACAAACTTGGTTGTTACAATCATTTGAAAATGAAATGCGATTTTTAAATATCAAAAAAATTTACATCACGCCTGTAATCCCCAAAGAGGTAGGCAGAGGAATGTAGAACACTCCCACGTTTCACCAGTTACTTTTAAGTCCCATGATGGAATGGTGGTGAGCCTATTGCCATATACCGGGCACACATCCAGACTCCGAGCCACTACTAGAACATCTAAATTAGAAAATTTAATAGTGCTCAACCCGGGAATCAAACCCAGGACCTCCCGTTCGGCAGCCGCACTTGCAACCAATACGACCAACGAGGCAGTCAAATTTAAATATGTAAACCTTTTTTAAATGACTTTAAAGAACTGTGACACTATATCAAAAATGATTAAAGTAAATTTTGTTCACATTTATAAAATCCCACTAGAGCTAATTGAAAGCCAAGAATTAAACAAGTAATATTTTATTAAATCCAAAAATTCTGATTTGGTTTAATTGCTTATTGCTCATTAAAGGTCTTTTGATTTTTTTATGCTTCTAGTGGAGTATTTATGTGAGCTTATTTACTTATTTTTAAAATTATAAATTGATGTTGTCGTTGATAAATTCTGTTTAATCAGTGTCGCTTATTGTTGGTCTGTGATTTTGTATTGAGGGTACCAAGATTAAAAAAACATATCCAGGCATTATGTTATATTTTCGCTATCACTTAGTCCTAGTATTCTTTATACAAACATCAACTAGCTTTTTACCTGTGACTCTGCCTGTAACTGTTTTATAAACTGCATTTTAAAAACACATATTCACATAATCTATTCATTTATTAACATTACAGAACTGACTTCAAATGTATTCACTTACGCACATTACATCTGAATCAACCCATCACTTCATTAGTGATAATGAGACCTTTGTAAAGAATTGTAATGCATTACCTATAGTTATAAAAAAAAAGATCTTAACATACACAGTATAATATAATTATTATATTCATGCACTGTTCTCATCAAACTTGAATTCATTTAACTTCAAAGAACTTATAGGATATGTAAAAATGGCTGCTTGTTTAGTTTAGTGTATTTTGCACGCATTTTCATTTAGTTTGGTATTCACGGCGACAAAGGTGTTTGACCTCAGTGGTGAATACTATTATTGGGGAAATATGACCTGCTTTTGCTTATATTAGAACACGATTTAGTATGCTTTTACTTCATTTGAAACAACACTTGGTAAACTTATGTTTGTATCGATAAATGAAACTTATTAAACCTCATGACAACTCCTGTTTTCAAATTCACTTACAAGAAGTCTTAGAAAGGACAGAAGAAGAAGTCAAGATCACATTTCTTATTTTGTATTAAAAGGGCATGAGTTGATTTTTCCATATTACGTATGTATGTATGCATGTTGTAAATATGTATTGTCATTGGAAAAAATTACAACAATCTTTCTGATGATATCACTGATTCTTTGGAATAGAATTTTTTTGAATGACTTATACAAAAATACTGTTCTTTGTTTCATTTATAAGTAAGTTCCTCCTACACTGAAATACATATGACTGTTTAGTAATATATAACTATCATATTATAGTTTGTAGTTCCAATAAATAGCTATATCCTCTACTTCACCCAGTAATTGGCCGCGGTGGCGAACAAATCACGAGATTGCAAGCTGAATCCGGTTGCAAAATCCAGATGGCTCCAGATTCTGGGGGCCAGGCTGACCGACTGTGTACCCTGACTGGATCCAGGGAAGCAATTACAAGAGCTAAGTGAGTAATACTTTCAACCTTCAAACACATGCTACTGGTCTTTGAGACCTGATTAAAAAACTGAGATTATAATAGGTGTATGTAAGATTGTAAGGTGAGATTGTGATGATTAAACAGGTTAAATTCTTGTGATAATGAACATTATTAAAAAAAAATCTTTCACACTACATTGGTATTAAAACTTTATATTTAATATTGTTAGTCAATGTATCAGCAAAACCTAATGTATTGTATTGCATTATTTGACATAAAAATTTACATCATATTTCCGTTTGAAGATAAATCACTGTCTATTGTTATGCTAACTTTTCTGTTTATGTTAAAATCCTTCTAGATTGTTTGATAAAGTAACATCAATTCTTTTCTGGGATTATTTGAATAGTAGATAGTTGAGGTGCTGAGAAGATGGTAGTTTCAAGTCTCTTTACACTTATATAGTTCAAATATTTCAAAATGTATGTACTCTTTAACTCATAACTTATCCATTCATGTGTATGGAATATTACTGCACCTTGAAACAGATATGGCGAAATGTTGAATATGAATAGTACTTTGTGTATAATTATTGTATGTATGAAAAATTTCCATTGTAAAGGTGACTTAATATTGATCCTTTTTTTTAATGTTACCAGGGAATTGGTCAATCAAATAGTGAACCATCGTGGCCGTGAAAACGCACCCCAAAACCAAGACAACTCTCAGGGCGGGGACCGTGGTGGACAAGGTGGCGGAGGTGGCATGGCGCCAGGTGGTAGGAACTCGGGTGGACTGGGGACTACGGTATGTGGAGTCTCTATGTTTACGATGTACCTTTTACTACTACTTATTAGAAAATCGCACCAAATCATGCATCCTTTTCTGATATCTATTGTTATAAAAAAAATATTTCTTATGTAGGTTTTTGATTGTGCGGTAGATGTCTCACATTTCCTCTCGATAATGATATGACACTTAACTGATTGGATCCTGCCTTTCTACAGGAGGAGATTATGCTGCCGGGTCCCAAAGTCGGCCTGATCATCGGTAAGAGTGGTAAGACCATCAAGCAACTGCAGGAACAGTCTGGAGCTAAAATGGTTGTGATACAAGACGGACCCAATACCGAATATGTAAGTTTTGATTTGTTACAGAAAACTTACTGTTTAACTTATATTAATTGTCACTTGTGTATGTTCCTTTTTGTTCTTTACTATTGAATCATTTTGTACAGTTGATTAGATTCTAACAGAAATAAATTGGGGTGCTTAATTAATCAACCTTTATAATTTTTCACCAGTTTCATTCCGAAATGCAGAGTTAGTTTATAAATGTCATACAAAGCACCCCACGCTTTTAGAACAGTGACATTAATTTTCTTGTCAGTAATTAACTTTTTAGTTTGATTAACTTTAAAAGCGTGTTTTTAAGTTTTTTAAACTAAACTTTATATCGCTTTTGAGTTCGATTTCCTATTAAACAGCCATCTTTTATATGTACACATTTGTTATCATTGTATTAATTTGTGTTGTCCTCAGTCTTTGACATGTGTGCCAAGTTTAAATTAAATCTGATCTCTAGAAGTAGGGTAAAATCGACTTTGAAGAGTCGGTTACATACAAAAAAATATACAGGTGAAACTAATATAAGTGTGTTAAAAATAGACCAAATATCTTGCGTGATATTGACTAATGTACAATATGAACCTTACATAAACATAATATTTTTAATCAGGTATGTTACCTTTATATTGAGTAGTGCTATATACGCTTTCAATGGCATATAATCCTGTATCCCTTGTTATATATCAGCTTCTTAATAGTCTGAGCCATTTTTTAAAATTTGAATATTTCCGCGAGCCGCATTTAAAAGGCATACAAAAAAGATACTTAGTCTTTCATATTTGTTGTCAGTAATTTAAGCAACATTTTGAAATATTTATTTAAAATAAGATATAATAGCATAAAAATGAAAAGGGAACTCGGGTACATTTAAGGAGAGACGCAAATAATCCTACTAAGAGCCGCATGTGGGTCGCGAGCCGCAGGTTGGCCCTGTTATACTCGTATATACCCTTCTGAAATATGTCCTCTTTACTACTAGTTTATCAAAGCATTATTTTTATTTTATTTTATTTTATAATGTTCGGAAAACTTACAGCTAAAAATTACAGTAACAGAGATGTAATATTAAGTGAGGGCCA
>DWDV01003116.1:0-10869 GCA_018245615.1 Mimoniades ocyalus | reverse complement strand
TGGTGAAACGTGGGAGTGTTCTACATTCCTTTGCCTACCTCTTCGGGGATTACAGGCGTGATGTTACTTTTTTTTTAGTAACAATGATTGATACATACAACCATTATTAAAGCAAAAAATTCATCATAACTCATTAGCTGTAAGGATAGCTGTAGAAAAATAATGCTTAGCGAGAACAATCACTAGGCTGTGTCGAGTGACTTGGGTATCCAAGCTTTATTAAGCTGTCCAATCTTAGGACACTCACCGTCCAATTAGTTGACTATCCAGATCACTAGCGACAATGTATGCTCAGCCTTTGATCATGTAACACATTTATGTATAACTGCCTACTCCTCCATTACAGTCAGCGTAGGTATATAAGCTGCTTCGTTTTATTCATGTGGTGAAAACACATCAATATAAAAGTATATTTTGTTAACTTCGTGTATAAATTCTCGATTTAAAAATGCCTAAATGAAAACTGGTTAACCTATTAACAACGCATAATAAACGCTTCCTTTTATCCCTACCGGTATAAAAATCATTGATGTCTGGGTGAAGGCGGTTTAATATAACCACTAAAATTCTGAAGAATACCTCATCAATACTGCCTACATTAAACTTAACGATGCAAAAATAAGGCTTAGACAAGCGCTGACATTCAGCCCGATGAAAAAACGCTCCGCGTCTTTATAACGCCATAAAATTACACAGCCGAATCGTTTTGATTGGCTTGCCAGAACTTTATAACGAGTATAATAAACCGATAAATTCAATAGATTTTCAATTTAATTACGTAAACACAATTCCACGTCATACTCGTATGTAAATTGTTCTCTAAGGCGTGTGAAGTCCCCCAATCCGTACTAAGCCTTAACCCTCTCATTCTGAACGAAGAGCCATATTCCAATAGTGGTGTGATAAAAAGGGCGAAATAGAAAGGAAAAAAGACTTAAATTCCAGAAATCACTTTAATTAAGGCTAAACTGTAGTTTACTAACACGTTTTTGGTATTTATTTTTAAGGACGTAAAGTAAGTAAACGTAACGTTTAATTAAGGCTAAACTGTAGTTTACTAACACGTTTTTGGTATTTATTTTTAAGGAATTTAGCTTATTATTAGGTACTGCTTACTATTATACAAAAAGAATCCTTACTAGTATCCACATAGCACTATACTTTATTTCCTTCGAAAGATAATTTGTAATCGACAATATTTTGTATACCGAGGAGAGAGACAAGATACGTTTGTTCTGTAAGAGAATTTCCGAACGATATATTGAACACACGTTTTGATATTATTAGACATGTGTAATTAATGCATTACGCGAAATATCATCCGACCGCGTAATAGAACATGACATATTACTCGACCGAGCAAATCATTACTTATTACTTATAATATTACGCCAATACGCATTGTTTGGTTCAGTTCGGCGAGATGTACGGGGCGAGGTGTGATAAATGTGATATGTAATAAGACTTATAAGCACGAAGTGGAACTCGTACTCGGAACTATTCTGCACTGCTCGCAATTAGCATGTTAGACGAACAAGCTGCATGGACGCCGTCGGGCGGGTTGCTTGAGACTCGGCGAATCAAATAAAATTGTATCATATTACTAATACGTTTAGATGTAGAATATAATGAGCTAAAGTTGTAGTTATGTACAAAAGCGAACGCGCTAAAATTCGCTATTGTTTTCTTTACCTTATTCGTAGTTGTTTCATTTACGGGCTAATTTAGAGAGTGTACGGCAGACTTCCTTATAAAAAATAATTGTGTTTCTAACTTCATGGTGTACTAAAAATTAAATGTAAATATGAACTTACTTATTAGATTAGTATTTTGTATATGTAAGTAGTAAGTGTAATAAAACGTAATAATAATATGCTTAGTACAAATAAGTACCTAAGTCTTACCATGTAAATAGTATTAACGTATAAAAAGGTGTTGTACAATGGCGTCTAAGATAAAATTTAGTACAATTTGTAATCACTCTGAAGAAGTTGTGCCCGGCAATAAAGTGATTTGTTTCTTTGAAACAACATGTTCAAGTGATGTTTGATGTGATGTGTGATTTTGTAATGTAATATCACTTGAAGCGAAATGTGATGTCATATCACATCAAACTTTGATGTAATATTTTGCGCATGTCTAGATATTATACGGAATAGAGGATAAGATTATTATCATACACCGGGTACTAAATAATGATATTATAATGAATTAATACATTAAACGTCGATCTTCATCAGTAGCAATTTATGCAAACAAGCCCATGTTTTAGTCTCGAACAAACAAGTAACACGTCTACGCGAACAGTTTAAGATGTTTAATGATCTTTTTCGTATTCCGCGGGAGACTTGTAGTGTACTTATTTAGAAACGTGACGTAGTAACATTAATGAGATCGAGCGCCAAGGCCAGCTCAGTCTCAAGAATGCTCGTGACCTAAAAAATCTTAGGTATCACGAAACCGGCGATGCTCCAGCCTATCGTCACTAATCGAACTTAACGGGAACTAAATGACAGGTTTTCTTATTTTCTTACTTTACTACGTAAAATCACGCCAGCAATCCCCTGAAAGTTAGGCAGAGGAGTGTAGTACACTCACACTTTTCACCAGTTACGTTTATGTCCCAGTATGGAATAGATGGTGAGTCTATTGGCACACACCGGGCTCATATCCAGACTCCGAGCCAAAACTAGAAAGTCTAAGTACAACCAACATGACCAAGGAGGCCGTCAAATAAATAATCTTCTAATATTTTATGTTTTTCTGCCTCGTTGGTCGTGATGGTTGCAAGTGCGACTGCCAATCGGGAGGTCCTGGGTTCGATTGCCGGATCGGGCACTACTAAATTTGTTTAATTTAGATTTTCTAGTAATGAATTACAGGCGTGATATTACGTTTTATTTTATGTTTTCATAATATTGAGATTGTTTGTCTCCATTCGAATTCAAAGATAGTTTAAGTAGCTTTTCACCATAATATCACATCATGTGATCAAGAGCATACAAATCTGACATTACCAAATAGAACAAAAGACAAGGGAGTCGATCCAACCTCCATATTTCAAGATAATTCCTCCACGTTTAGTTACTAAGCAGCGATGTTCTGCAAAAAGTCATTAAAGGATCATTTAGAACGACTTAGAGATAACGTTATTTAATATTCCGATAAGATTTACTTTACTCAGTAGATAGGTATGTATATATGGTAGAATCTTTCATTGTTCGGTTGACTTGGTTCACTGAATTGGGAACGGAGATTTGTTCATTTGAAAGAAATTGCGCCTAGAATTTTTTTTGTCCCACGAATGTCCCTAGTTTTAATAATCACGTGATGCAGAAGTGAGTATACGAGAACCTATGCCTATTGTGTTGTCACGTATTAATTTCTTCTGTCGCCAGTGAGAGCGAAATAGGTTACTCCACTTAATTTGATCCGAACGAGCGCTAAATTACGTCACACCCGTTCTAATAAATTAGTTACTTAATTTATATGTAAGTAACGGACGCGTCAACGTATTTTTATGACATATTGTAAAAAACAGACTACGCAATGGTATAAATTTGGTATACCATTTTAAATTTCCATTCTCGACTTTATAGGACACAAATTCTAACTGAAATCTTTCGGAACATATTCCACGAATTACTCTACTAGCCTTACGTTTGAGCTCTAAGTTGAAATTTCGTGTGTCTCTAAGTTTGACTACCACTCCCTTCAGACCATAACGATAGCGAGAATTGAATTATTTGAGGAAGTAACTCTTGTGTAATGGGTAAATGTATAAGTATTTACTATATTTTATTACATACTAGCTGTTGCCCGCGACTTCGTCCACGTTTCCGTAAATTTCCCGGAATTTCCCGTTAATTTTCCGTCAACACCTAGGAGTAGACAAATATCATCAGAAAGCTTCGAACTGCTAAGCTATCGGGAGTTACACGTGTTATTGTGAGTCAACCATAAAAGATAGACATAATTATGCTGTCGTGGGATATTTTTTATATAATTTTAAGGAGAACATTTCCGTCATACATGATTTCTGTGTAGCTTTAACCATTAAGGTTGCACGCTCGACGGAAGCTTAAAAAATGGAGTAACTTCTCCCGTTTTCCTAACATTTCCCTTCACTGCTCTGCTCCTATTAATTGTAGAGTGATGAAAAGTATACTATAACCAGCTCAGGAGTATGAAAAATAATTGTACCAAGTTTCGTTAAAATCCGTCGAGCAGTTTTTGTTTCTATAACGGTTATACAGACAGACAGAATTGACCTCTCTACAGATTTATAATAAGTATATAGATAGATAAAGTGTTGTTCACACTTAGCGATATATTTTTGTTCCAGTGGTGACAATAAGTTTTAGGCCTTGGAACCCCGATTTCTCCCGGCTATTGATTTTATCCTTTGGAAACTCAGGACTGATTTATGTGCGCTCTTACTTTCCTTGTCGTCGTTTCGAACGGTCCAAAGTGACGATAAATGTGGCAATAGAAATATAAGGACATCTTAAAAGCTATTTCCGATGTAAGAACACGTTTTGTGCACGGACATGGGACATGGGGACATGGACATCTATTTTTTTATTTCTATATCATTTTTTCTAATATTTTAAAATAATGAGTACGGTTAACAATAAATAACATCAGTATATCGTAACTGTGGTTAATATTTGAAAAAGTGGAATACTACCTCATACAAGAAACTAATAATGATGGGCCCATGCAAAACTATAATGACAAAAGACGTAACACGATAACAGTGTCAAAGAGAGAAACCGCTTTTAAGGATAATCTATTTTATCGTCCGTGAATTATCACATGTTACGAATGCTATGATCGCCATATAAAACTAATAATAGGCAAGGAACGCGACGACTACGAAAATAACACAAAAACACCACTAAGTGATTAAACTTTCATAATAAGTAATAAGTGTTCGTCGAGTCTCTTCGTAATTATTGTTTGAAAATTGAGGGCAAACAGATTCCAAACTGTACTTTTGAAGTCGTAAAGTCTTATAAATTATCAACTACTGTGTTATTGTAAGGTATGTCTAGTTAAGAAACGTTAACATTTGGACAGATTTGTTTTAGTTCGCGTTATACAGCTTGTGGGCTTGTGAGACCGAAAAACAAATTTCTTATTAAAACACTCCCTGTAGTCGTTTTATATGCGACGATAATTACCTTAATATATGTATTAAGTGTTAAACATTAGTCAAAGGTTGGGTAAATACAAAAATGCTGGCCATCATAGCGCCAGTACACACAGCTGCAGGCCATTATCATTTACTCAAATGTAAGAATTAAACTAAGGTAGTGTAACTTCGATGCAGCACCTTGTAGCTTTTATAGTTTTATTTTTATAGTTTGTATGTTTAAATATGTATTAGGCACATGGAAAAGCGGAGCATCCTGGAACAGAAAGTATCTAACTTAAAAGGATATCTCAAGAATGAGTAATAATGTAAATGGATAATTCAGATTAACGTTAACCAAAAAATGTTATTTTCTATAAACGAGCTCCGGCCGACCTGAAAATAAACCCGCCTCAGTCGCTAAAACTGCAAGCAATACAAGGCAATTTCGATACACCATTCCGGAAATATCTCCGGTAAAAACGATTGCCGCTAACCGGTGTCATTTTAATGCGTACAAAGCTAGATTTTTTTGATACTCCTGTTTCAACTATATGTACAAAACTTATCTAAACTATAACTATAACACTATAACTATAAAACTATATGTATAAATATTTCCATCTTACTGCTGTATGCTGCTACTGTTTCAAGTTCTTAATTAAATTGTGACATTAGAAATTTTTTCACACAACCCTTTATGTAGTAACCAATTACATCAGCTGACCACGGCCCTTATTTCTGGCGTAAAACCAGTACTAGACCACTATATTCTACATAGTTAGAAGCATGTGACAGGTATGCGCTGTGACAAGTCTAGCGGTCCTGCTCGTAATTCAGCCCTCAGGGAGCAAAACATCCGTGTCTCGCCCAGATTTAGATTGTATATACACAGGTTTCCAAAGACATTCAATTTAGCATTCCCCGCTCACAAAGTAACTTACACATACGTGTACATTCTACTTTAGTGGGGTAAAACAATAATAAAATTTATATTTTAAAGATTTCCCGTCATTAAAGTCAGATTTAGAAACTCTTCCCTAATATTTTTTGTAATATCATAATATCGTAATATTAAGACATCAAATTAAAATATCGTCAATAACCATATAACGTCCAGAGGATTCCTTTACGTATTGATATGTTTATAGAAGTCGTGGTATTAAATGGCATTATGTCCCCCATACGTCAACACAATGTCCTTCGGCTTATGTGACGCTATGCACACACGCGAAGGTGGCAGGGCAGGATCAAATCCTCGCCCGTGACAGTGTGGCGCCAGACATTTTCGCTTACTAAAAGTGACGTCACTGAACCCTTTTGTTCAAATACAAAACGTACAGTACCCTGGGGAAAGTTACAAACAAATTTATCCACAGTTTAAACAAACATAGCTGCTAAATTTCCACGTACGGAGTGTGATTTTTTAACCATAGAGTTCTTATTTATAAATGCCTTAAGCTAAATTTAGTTCATAAAAATCGAAATTTTAAATAACTAATTTACCTCTTTATCGGTTTTTAACAAAAATTTTATATAAATGCATTCGTGATTACAACTAAAATAAAGTTTTAACAATTAACTAGTAGTACCTACTTTCATGATCACCGAAACACGAGAAGTGACGTCATGAAGAATATTATAAAATGTCAATATTATATATAAAATGTCAATTAATAAATCAAATCACGAGAATCTACGCCAGATATTTTCCTTAGTAAAGATAACAGGTCACAGTACAATAAAACTTTACATAAAAGCAAGAAATGATAAAAAGTAGGGCACCTACAGGCCACGCTGATTTGCACGGAAATCATAATAGCTTCGTATCATAATATAATGGAAGATGTGGAATAAGTTTGTGATACAATAATACATTTTTAGTAGTCCTTATTCTATAAAAAACGATACATGGACAAATAACAAAGTTTTCCTGACAAAAAATAAATTGTGTAGCAGTGATTGACATGTTTCTTCCTTTTTTTTCAATATTATAATTTGATTATGATCTATTCTTAACATGTTTTCATCCCAGCCTATATAGGCGCTGTAAGCGTTGTTGAACATAACAAGAGAATGCAATGTAGCTTTGTAATACCATAAGAAACAGGTAAAAAACAATTAATCTATGTATGTATAATATTGTGTACATCATTCTATACATACTGTATACATATACCATATATACTAGGTATATAAATCACTATACGCAAGCCTATTGATAAACATAAAAAATGGACTAACACAATTATAAGAAAATAACATGACACAATGCTTGTATTTCTCCGAAAGGGTAGACAAAGGAATGAATCATACCTCCCACGTTTCTCCCTTATACGTCCCACCATAAGGGGCGAACCTATTGCCATACAAAATACAGACTCCGAGGTATTACTCGAAATTTCAAGTAACTATAACCCAAGGTTAGCCAAGCCAAGCAAAGCCAAGAAGACCATGATCAACGACTACCAACAAAGCAGTCACCGTCATTCATCTTACAAAGTAATAAATAACTAAGTAATTATTATACAACAACAAATAAAGTGTATTTCAGTTTTTAGAACTAAGCCTATTGTATCAAGCCTGATATTTTATTCATTAAAATTGCTACTACCACACGCCTCTTCAAGGCGGGTGTTCTAAAAGCTTACGACATAAGGGCATGTAATATACATAGACCATGTACCTACCTACATTATACACGAACGATATCATGTTTCTCAACGGAAATTAATTGAAATCTAAACAACTATAAGATTACCCACTTCACTAAGCTGTCAAAGATTATTTCAATGTCACATTTTCTATCGTGAAATCGGGTTACAGCAATTATTTGAATTTAGTTATAATGGCAATAGACTCACCACCTATTAAATTGTGGGCTGTAAACGTAACTGATAAAACGCGGGAATGTACCGCACTCATCTGCCTACCTCTTCGCGGATTACAGGCGTGATGTTACATAGTTTTAATTTGTTCTTGTATTGTTAATAGTATTTATCATCTCGCCAAATCCCTAAGGTAATACACAGAAAGCACAGAATGTCTAAAGTTACAGATGTGACGCGCTTCAAATCATTGTTGTCTATGATTTATAAATGAAACCATGACCATTTAAGATGCATCATTATCAACCCCTTTATCTGTTCCATCCTGGACTCGTATTATTTTATAATGAGAAAGCTTAAGACTGTAGTCTGCCACATTGGTCATATATACATAGATTAGCAGACTTAGTAGACAATATGAAGAAATCTCATTCAAAGCTACATGTCACCGCCAGTCGTCATGTATTTAACATACAATTTGTACTAAAATTTAGTACGATTAGTACATTAGACAGCAAGGCAGCAAACACAGTAAATCTAAAGCAGTAAACGGAGATAGCGTTCACTTACTCCCAAAACGTTACTTTCTGCGAATAATCTGAGTACCTCATACAAGAACTTATCATTTTCTTGTAAGAGCCACTGTAAATCACGTCGCCTTTTAGCGAGGCCGAGGCCTTATACCGAGTTACTTACGCACATTTGGCGATGATAATACTTAAATAACATGCACATTTTGGATGATAAATTTAAATAATGTCATATATGTGTACGTTATTTATGGCACTAAAGGCACAATTTAAATTTTTAATGGAGGTACTTACAAACCCTTAAATATGTTATACCGAACCTATTTAGAAATGTGTTTATATAAATATGTTCTTTTCATTTTGTGGTAACCATGAAAGACTGGAGCGAGAGAATTTGTCAACATAATAATCGTTACCATTATCATCATTGTCAACTGATAATGATGGCGACATCGATATATATTGATGTCGGCTTTTAACTGAACATTCTAGTCTATCTAAAATCATTATGTGCTTCCGTTAGTTTAAATATTTTCGCAATTGTTAATATCTTTAACGTACACTTTTAAACATAACTACATCATATAAATTTTCGAGTTCAATATGAGATTCAACATTCCATCGAAATTAGCTAATATGATCAGAGGCAACAAATCCGTCTTGTCGGCGACTCTGCGGCGTCCCGAGAATTCCACAAAAAATCCCCCAGCAGTAACGTTGACAAGACATACTCGTACATACGAAAATTCTATATCTCGGTAAACAAATCTTAAACACATAACGAGGGTCGTGGTGAAACACAAAGGACGAGGGCAAATATTATTATACAATATAATATGTATTCAGTTGAAATGGTGCATCTATCAGAATAAATCGCCGCTGTCGACAGTCGACAATTCCGAAATTTCTGCGTGTATAGTTTCGAGGGATGTCCCTGAGGACCACACGCATTACTGTCCGACGAGAACACATATAACTATACAAAGCTTTTGGCTATGGAAATTACTTTAACATCAGACTTGTTGAGCGCACATAAAATTTAATTCGTAGACCGTCAGTACTAAAACTAAAAGTTATATATCCTATGTGCATTTTAGGAAGTTTCATTAAACGACTTATAGTTTTATTACACAGTAGAATGTTATTGTTTATAATACCTTTATAAATAATAAAAGTATCAGTAAAAAATAATTCAATTAATGATTAGTGGAACCACGCGTGTTTAGACATATTCATAAGATTATTTAATAAACAAAAATTTTAACAAAACAAAAAGCCGACTTCATAAAGAAACAAATTAAAATGCACTAAAAAGTAAAAAAATAATTCGTCAAAGTCAATCAAATTATTACTATAATATAATGTAGGTACAATTATTGATATATTTTCTCCAACGCTCATATATATATTTTTCGATTGATGGCAAAATCCACGTAAGAAACACTAGTGACATCTACAAGTGACCTCCGGGCTCACTTTATGCATTAATTGAGCATTAATAGAACATTAATAGAACAATTATTTCTTCGTTCGTTACGTGACAATTTCTACTATATCACACTACCCGTAAGTTCAAAAAAAAATATTCTGGTTTCTTATCAGCTTCATTACAAAACGGCTTTGGGTAATAGCAATTTATTACCGTTTTGCACAAAATGTACATCAACGTCCGACAAAAAAAATGTGGCGAAGAAATTTTCCTCCAGAAAACGAAACGTAACATAAAGAAAATATGTTCCAGATAATTGTATCGTCGATCGTGCTCAACATGGCGCTAGCAGCCTGCCACGAGCACAGCGAGCGGTACGATGGTCTACGAGCCACCGGAATGAATAACAAGTCGGAACACAACATAGATTTCAAAAAAGTAGAATTGAAACGGAGGAGGACATCGAGAAGCGCATACAAGAGGAACTGGTCGAAGGCGTACCATGATAATTATAACAACTTGCCCCCGTATCTTGTTCTGAATAGGAAAACGGGCTCCTATTACCCATTCTACGCGTACCCCAAAGACAACGGCGTGAGACGAAGCGCTCAAACGAATCATATGAAATGGTCTCATTAGTACTCATATCATTCTGATAATATTTAGTTCGCTTGTTGACAACTGAGCAGCTCAACAAATATTGCATTTCACGCTAGGTTCACAGCACTCACAGAATATTTCAGATAATACAAGAGAAAATAAATGGAAAATTATGCAAGGTGAAGTATGAGCAAGCCACACGCTGTCGAAACCGGCCCGGAGCAGCTGGCACACGGCGCGCGACGCGGCAACGGGGCGCGACGGCCGGTCACACACACACACACACACACACACACACACACACACACACACACACACACACACACACACACACACACACACACA
>DWDV01003115.1:0-10871 GCA_018245615.1 Mimoniades ocyalus | reverse complement strand
GGTATATGGCAATAGGCTCACCACCTATTCCATCGTGGGACTTAAAAGTAACTGGTGAAACGTGGGAGTGTTCTACAGTCCTCTGCCTACCTCTTCGGGGATTACAGGCGTGATGTTACTTTTTTTTCATATTATCAAATACCAGCAAATATTGTTTCTAACCAAATCGTATCCATGTATCTAGATTCATAAATAATCGAAACACCTATATTGATTTATTTGTTTACTGTTAATCAGCACAGCATCCATATACTCTAATGAACATATTCTCTGCCTGCCCTTTAAGGTAATACAGGCGTGATGTTAAATAGTTTACTTACGGTTAATATACAGGTACAGGTAAGTTAAGACATATCCTATTGGATATATGATACATATTACATAATCCATTTCAATTCAATATCCTCAGGTTATTAGGAAAAAAGTAAAAATTAACGTAACATCACGCCAGTAATCCCAGTAGAGGTAGGTCGTGCTTTTATACTAGTAAATGTTCAAAGAGCGGAAAGTTACGTAATATCAGATTTATATCATTTGCAATCATCAGTAACACTTTAGGATTCCAATGGAAAATATTTTCCAATTTCCCGACCTATTCCTATATTCACTGCGGCGTTCCCTCTCTAAATCCCGGGAGCGCACTACATCACTCGTCTCGCGATTCTTCTCATTAGCATTTAAATTAATTTTATTTCATTTTAATATTACCATTCCACGCGCCCATCGCCCTTGGGTCGCTGTTCGCTTACGTATGGATAGGATAGCAACTTCTGGAATCATAACTCTTGATATTTATTAATGAAAATTACATTTTTATAAAAATTACAATATTATAATTGTATTAAATAAGTTGCTTTGATACAGTAATTTTGTTGGATTAAACTGCTATTATTATGTCGTTACGCTAGGCTCCTTTGGTGGTAGGCAGAGAGAATCGGGTACCAAATATCTCGAAACTTGTAAGTTTAATGCTTGTAACAATAAGCATGTCAGATCTGTAGATCTATACGATGCTTATTGTACATTAATTATTTTTGTATACATTTCGGTGACTTTTTTTATACATTTCATGACTTTTTATACATTTCGGAGACTTCTTACTATCCCAGCAGTCAGTGTCTGAACTATTTGATTAAGGCGAGTTTTGGACTTTCTAGTCACCTACATCTAGAACAGAGTATTCGTACAGTTAGTGTCAGTTAATATCCATCTAAAACGAAGTTACAACAGATGCAGTGCTATTGTTTATTGAAGGTTGAATTAACCACCTCAATCGTGTGCGTATAAACTATTGTACTTTTAAGACCGCAACACATATTATTAGTAAGTACGTTTCGTCTCGTTTCTCCAAAGCGCAATTGTACTCGTAATATGGTAGACATCGACAAAACATGAAACAACATTAAGACATTCATCGTCGCCTGTAAATAAAAGCGTATGATACCTTAACTTTTATATTACATATAAAAACTTCGAATGAAATATCATACAAACAAACCGAAGAAAATATTAATAAATATAAAAGAAACGAACGTTCAATTAACGAAAATTATTACAAATATAAAAACTTTGCCGTAAGTAACATTCGAGACCGAATGCTATTACCAGCGGGAACGAACTTTGTCAAATAAAATAAGTGAAATATTTAAGCTTCGTTGGCCATTTTCCTGAAATAAGACAGTTCGAGATTTTTTATAGCTACATTTATTAGGGACACAATAATGAATAAAGTGTTCCAATTTCACCAATTTGAGTGACCAATTTCACCAATTTCACAAATTATATTTTTAAATATAGTAATCAAAGTATAAAGAAACATTAACGTTATAATGGTTCTTGGGTTCTGTAAGCAACCCCAGATATCAATTTGCACCTTGTCGTGTAGTTGAAACAATCGTATTTTTCTTTTACCTAAACAAATTATTATGGTTTTTAAGTACTATGGGTCAAAATCACAAATGATGTTGTTTCTGACCCAATACTCGCTACGCAGTAATTGTAATAAATGTAACTTAGAGTTAATTACAGTTTATACACAATCCTACACATCTTAGTATTCCGTAAGTCTTAGGTCTGTCAACTGCGCCTAACTGTACTTGGGCATCGTGGCAGGCAAATAACAGAAAAGGCTGATGCTAGCACAATTGCGAAAAATGAACGTAATATCATGCCTGTTAGTAATTCCCGAAGAGTGAGTGTAGTTATACACAATAGTTATATACAAGGGAGTTATATACAAGGGAGTTATATACAAGTTATATACAAGGAAGTTATATACAAGTTATATACAAGGAAGTGTAGTTATACACACACGTTTCACCAGTTACGATCACGGTCGATTATGGAATAGGTGTTGAAAAAAGAGATTTTGTTTTATTGCGTTCTGTTTATATATTGAAAGTGACAGATGCTTTACGAGCCTACATGTTTAATCGTTTTTCTTTAAAAAATGTATTGTGATTGTTTTTATTATATGTAACTGTAGTAACTTAGACCTATATATGAACTGTTTACTTTCCTATAACGCATGTGACAACGGGCTAGATAAAGCTGACGACATTTCCAGACTCAGCGTAATAGCCTAGATGTAATCTAGACTGCAATGTGCATACAATGAGCACTTACGACGGTTAAGGTGTGAAAACGATAAGCTTCGCCATTCATTGCTACACACTTGAGGACATAAAATCTAACGATCACAATAAACCCGCATTGGATAACGTTTAACATCCATAATGAACAGAAAATACCACCTTTTTAAAATGCGATTGTTACACGTACCAGTGGGATGTGAAATGAGATTATAGCATTTATTTTAATAGAATATATTTTGATGGTTGGTTTACTGATAAGGCATTAGTGAAATAGTATAGATACATTTAATTGGACCGTTTATCAAACATACACAACCAATTCTGAGGACAATCTAGTAATAAACCGAATAGGTAAGAAATTTCAGTTTCTACTTGTTTTGTAAAATAAGACATTTTTTAATTCAATTGATCCAAAATACCTATATACGTAAACAAACCCTAATTGTATTTCAACTAAATATAACATATCCCCATAATGATATATTTTTGTTCCGTTATATCTCTATATACATTAAGTACACTAAAATGCAACACAAACAGGTATTCTATTGCACAGTTGGCGTCTTATCGCTAATTGGACATCTTTATTTGACAATCTGAAGTCGGAAATTAAGAACGTCGATAGAAGACAGTATGAGAATAAGGTATAAATCTTCCATTGGTGTTGTTTTAATTATTGATGTTGTCAATATAACATTGAGAGGGCTTTGATATACAAACATATATGTATAACTAAATACTACAGATACGCTGATCGACAGGTCTTGGGTTTATTTCTTGTAGTGGCTCGGAGTCTGAATTTGTGCCCGGTGTATGGAAATAGTGTCACGACCTATTCCATAGTGGAACGTATGCGTAACTGGATACACGTGGGAGTTTACTACACTCCTCTGCCCACGTCCTCCGGAATTACTGGTGTGATGTTACGTACTACATTTATTCTTTGGCTGTATTCTGGAACGAATTGACTATGAAATGAGATTGATTGATAAATAAATACAATAAGGCAGCCAGAAAATGTAAGACCCAGAAAACAGTGGACGCCGAATTCGATCCAGTTGCTCGGCTCTATGTGAATGATGCGCCGTGGGTCGTAGATTTGATTCCTATCCATCACAAATACATATATACGGGACGAGAGGGACGAGTTCGATGAGCAGAACGAACAGAACGAGCAAGACGATTAGGACGAACAGGACGAGCAAGACGATTAGGACGAACAGGACGAGGAAAACGAGCGGGGAAGAGCAGGACGAGTGAGAAGAGCAGAAATATCTTTGTCTGAGCGTAAAAAAAGTATATATACAAATAAATATATTACTATACGTATATATAGTTTATCAGCAGTTTAGTTAGCAGGCACTGCCTACTTTAGGATCAGATAGCTATATAATGAGAAATCTCGAGATATTTTTAATTATATTTATAACAAAGTTATCAAATTACCGTTAAAACAAAACAAACATTTACGTTCTAATACCGTTCGTACAAGTTAATTAAACAGATATAATCTGTACTGAATAAATTATTGATGAAAATCACAGCGGATCCGCTTTACCTCTTGTTGCGATTGGCCTAAAAACCTCTTGATCTTAACGCGCCGCTCAATTAAGCCGCTGAATTAATGAGATACAGAAATATGTATAAGACAACCAATAATGAAAGACACGGTCGAATTAAGACGTCTTTTATGATTACAGCGGATGGGAAGGAAAGGTTTATAATGTATCAAGTGTGGAAAAAAATTATGTTAATAATAGATAAATACGGAATTCTTTTGACACAGTTTTGTTAATGAACGTTAATATGTAACTTAGTACCAAATAAGTGTTGTACAGGATGTTGATTGTGTAATGAGATTTGCTTACTTAAGATATGTACGAATATAAATATATTTATTACATATATTTATTACATATATTTATTACATATAGGTGTACGAATAATTTAAGGTTTTAAATCATTTTTTGCTTATTGAGTAAATACTGACTGCCTCGTTGATCGTGTTGGTTGCAAGCGCGACTGCCGGTCGAGAGATCCTGGGTTCAATCCCCGGTAGGGCACAACTGGCTTTTTCTAATTTAGATTTTCTAGTAGTGGCTCGGAATCTGTATATACTCGTATGCCCGGTTTATGGCAATGGGCTCACCGCCTATTACATAGTGGGACGTCGACGTAACTGGTGAAACGTGGGAGTGTACTACACTCTTCTACCTACCTCTTCGGAGATTACAGGCGTAATGTTACCTTTACGTTTATTGAGTAAATAAACGAGTAACCCATACTGGGCTAAAACTAAGTCGACTGCTGATCAAGAAATCCTGGGTTCGATCTCCGGGTCGGGCAGAGTGTCATTGGATAATTGTAACATGAAATCCCCAGTAGTGGCAAGGAGTCCGGATTTGTATCCGATGTATTGTAATAAACTCACACCTTATTCAATCATGTCTCAAAATAAGCCCAATATTTATTTTTTTAAGTTAACTGTCACAGCACAGATATTTCCGTATTACCTACTTGAGCCTAAATGTTTCATAACCATACAATGGTATCCTGTCTTGTTCCCAATTTAATTAACATTGGATCAATTGTATAAAATTGGCTACAGATTTGGCAGCAACATTACGATCAGCCTGTTGCGTGATGTCACCATTACTTGAAAACAAATCAAACCCATACATAAGGATAGTATTAAAATTCATTGCTAAATCGAAGAAACATTTAAAAAATTCCCTTCAGCCAATATTGTCGAGCTTCGTAGCGGTTAAACGCGGCGAGTAAGTCCAGATCCTGTCAGTTAACTGCTGGCGTACTTCCAGAACACGATCGTTGTACACATCTGGAAGTATTCAACGCTGCATCGCTTCTTTTATTGCATTAACATGTTGCAAGCGGACAATAACTTAGTCTAATGCCAACGGGAAATCCTGCAGCTTTAACTTAATGTTTTCGCCACATATAACTGTATATTTTTCTTTTGTATGAAATAATAAGTACGTACTCAAAATTTCTGTTAGGACTTTGTATTACACTTAAATATATTAGGTGTGGCTTATTCAGGTCAAAATCAAATTGATCGACAGTACGGCATTGTATGCGAAATGAACAACGATTTGTTCTTCACTAATTATATTGGCGACAATATATAAAATTATTGTCGAAAAATATTCAGTATTCCTGTATTAAAATTTATTTTAAAAAATTTGTTAAACGAATATTTCCTTATATATATGACATTACTAAAACTTATGGCTATCATAAATTACTTAGGTTTATTTTTAATATACTTTTTTGCACCTTCACCACTCAACTAAGCGATGGTAACACTAGATTAGATTGACGGTGCTGTCCTCTACAGAGTACATCTGTTACCCGTCAACACTTAAGTTAATTGCCTGTCTTCTGACCTGATTGATCACTGAATATTCTTCAAAAAACTGGTTGTATTACTAAATATGACCGATTGATATTTATTCTTTTGTAACACCTTAAACTCAGGGGCACAAGGGCGTATATAATGTCTAATGGAATACTCTTCCAGCCAATCCTGGGTTATGAAGACAGTATGTAGAATGTGTATTTAGAATGTGTAAATGGGAAGTTTATTTTTAAATGTTTTAAGATAATAATTATAAATTATTATATCTTACTTCTGAACGCGGCTTTAGCTATTATCCTGTGTAGCGACATTTTTCTGACATTTACATTTGCGAGGATTGTCATATGATTGTATATCAGTACGATGTGGTCTTTATCATCACTGATGATAACGGTCCTCGAGAAGTGTCAATATTACATCATCAACTGGTTAATTGTGTAATTTATTTACACATACCTATGTTTTTAAATCGTTCAATGAAATCAATTTATAAACGAATGATTGAATGAAAAAATAAAATAATTAAAGAACGTGTAAATGCAAGAACGAAGTACCGAATGAATAAATGACTCAATCATCTCAATTGATAGTATCAACAATAAAAACCTATTGAACTTATTTTGTTTTTGCTTTAAAGCTAATGATTACTCATTTAAATGCCCACTGCGAACTAAATAACTTAAATTTACAAATATCTTGCGCTGTGCAATCTCGTAACGGTTCCGAGCGGTTCAACGAACACATACAAATTATACACCTGTCAAATTTTTATGTCTGTAAATCGACAATCTAAACACAAACATTTTTATCACGCTTCGTGAGATACCTCATGAATTAATTTAATTATGGAATGCACTTTAAAAATAGTTTTAATTGCGGTACTATAAACAAAACACAAAACTCATCCGGGTCACTATAAAATAAGGTATTTGATGTGATTGGCTAGAAATGAATTGCTCAAAAGAAAATTAAAACATAACATGACATGTTATGTTTTAATTTTGAACTGAAGGAGAGTTTAGTAACTTCCCATGTTTCACCCGTGTGGTTATATTTTGCTACAGACACAGAATGTCAGCCTGTTGCCATACACCGGGTACAAATGTACACTCCGAGCTACCACTAGGAATTTCAGGTTAGAAAACCTTAGACCATATCGTGTATCCGTAACAATAATAAGAATATGCAATAAAAATAAACAATTTCCGATATAATTTCCCCGGAAGAGATAGCTAAGATGAAACCAGTGATAACAATCCCATGTACAACATACGATTACACTTGCTCATTAGGAAAATGCATACAAGTAAACTTACTCGCTCCGAGATCACAGGCTGGATAATTTTAATGCAACATCTTATTTAAACGCGCTCTGTTTGAGCTTAATTAAGGTACAAACAAAATAAGAGACATTGATATGTAAATGTATGTTATGTAAGGCAACAAAACTAAGCGAATGCAAGAGTATTCTATAACACTATGGAACGTTTCAGTTTGTTAACCCCTTGACTATGATTATTTGTTAAAACCCTTACCAATCGCACATGTAACGGGACAATCTAAATTGGCCTTTATGTTGCAAGCACAAAAGGTCAACACGACCGTAAAAACGTGTCGCATATGCGTGCGAAATTAACTCGCGTTAATACAATCGAATTAAAACCTAATTACGTTAGCGTTAAGGTGCATATAACGTATTGGGTGTACATCGGTGTGTGTTTCGCGAAACGGGAAATAGCAGAACTCGCACCAAAATTAGGTTTGGTTTGACGCAGTTGAGTTTAGACAGTTACGCTTTGATGGAACTAAAATAAGTTCGCGGGCTTTCCATCCTGTTTGCTTTGTATCGAATTTGATACGAAAACATTGATCCACATTATTTGAACAACATACATACGAAACACACAAGCTATTCGTTTATTATAAACGAATTTAATAAATTAAAATGTAAAAGACAGAACGTCGGAGAAGAGATTCTTCTCGGTGTTTATCTATACACTTTAAAATAAGTTATCCAAATAGAAACACAACCAAGTATACAAAAGTACAGAAAATAGATCAGTTAGGAATCGGCGGAATCTATGTAAATGAAACATAGATAGTTCATAAAAGCACGGGTTCAAATTCAAATTCAAATCACATTCAAAACACGCCTGTAAACCTCGAAGAGGTAGGCAGACGAGTACAATACACTCCCACGTTTCACCAGTTAAGTTTACGTCCCACTATGGAATAAGTGGTGAGCATATTGCCATGCACTGGGCCCATTTCCAGACTCCGAGTCACTACTAGACGATGTAAGTTAGGAAAATCCAGTAGTGTCCGACCCGGGATTTGAACCCATGACCTCCTGATCGCCTGCAATCAACACGACCAACAAGGCTAAAGCTAGATTACGAAGTATTACAGTAGCGTTGTTTGCCAATAAAGATTCTTAGAACAAAGAAAGAGAAGTTCCTTGTAGTACAACACAGTGTATAAATAGGTACACAAAGAAAACAAATACAAATACAAATACATTTTGCATTTTGTATTTTAATATTTGTATTTTGTAATTGTATTATTATATAATAATACAATTACAAATATTAATTGTAATTATTGTATTTGTATTTGTAGAAAACATTTCAAGACTTTCGATTACTGCTTGTAATGTGAAAGCTTAAGTATGATCTATTTTATTCTGTATTTCGCTATGAAAAATAACATAAAAGGTCCGGGTATTTATCTTTGGAGTGAGCTGCATAGGTTTTTAAAAGCAGTCCATAATTATATGTCTAGGTATTGTATGCATCAACTACGAACCGCTCGTCGCTGTGAATGAATGAAAATGATGAGTAAGGAACGAGTGAATGGGATATAATTGACATGGCGCACGAATGAAATGTTTTAGACAGATGTTAAATACTACGCAGAAATAGTCATGGTACATAAATGTGAACGGAGAAAAAGGGAGATGGACATAAAAAATATGTTCACCAATCAAATAGTTTACAAAAAGGAATGAATAGAATATGTATATTTAAATTTGACTAGGAATGAATAGAATATGTACCTACATATACCTATGTATTTAAATTTGACATTCACTCAAATCTCCGTTTTTGATATTTTCTTATGTCAAAAGAATATTTTACACAAAGGTATGTTAAAATTAAATTTTATATATCAGAGATATTAAAATGAAATTGGTAAGAATGTTATAATCTTAATTCTGTATTACGAAGTAGTTTCATTATCATAAACACTCAATGTAGTCACTCCCAGCTCAAATATCTCTAAAATAAAAGCCTAGGCTGTCGATGATTTAAATATCCTGCAAGCAGACTAAACTTACTACCTAGCATAAAGAACTTATTTAAACATTTTTTAGGAAAGATAGGGATATTTAGTACTCAGTGCCTACTCCGTGAAGAACAATTCAGCAATATAACAATACCATTCATAACATTGCATATCAGCTTATCGATTTTATTATGTATTGCTCGACGAATACAACAGCACTTGGATAGTCCGATGAAAACAATGAGAGTTTGTTTCATAAATCAATGCACAAGTGAATCGTGCATTTGATCAGCCGCGAGATGCAGGCGAAGTAGCCGGGCCAGAGGTGCGCAACAATTATACAGCGGTGCAAGTCTAGAACTTAAGCAGCTAACAGGTTTATTATTACATCACCACGCCAGATACCTTATGTGGTAGGTAGGGAGTACTGAGTGCCAAATATCCTTGTTCACCTGTGATTTGTGACGTGTCAATATCTCAAACCAAAAATAAATTTAAAATAGTTTTGTATATTCTGTCTCGCTCGTGGATTTATAAAAACGCATTACTAAAACTATGCATTTTTGTCGAATGCTTTTTTTTATAATATTAGTAAAAATTATATATTATTTATCATTCCCCAAATTCCTTACAGGTAAATGGACAGAGTGTTCTCTGTCTACCTGTGCGTGTGTAACTATGTAACAACAATTATTATCATCATCATCATCACCAGCCTATTCCAGCCCACCGCTGGACATAGGCCTCGCCCAAAGAGCTTCACCGCGCCCTGTCGTCAGCCGCCGAACTCACCTACTCCACCTGTTATCCGTTCTTACGCAAAAAATAATTATAATTACATAAGATCACGCCTGTAATCTCAGAAGAAGCAGGCAATTAAATGTTGAACACTTCCAGCAGATAATAAGAATAATTATAATTATCAACATAAATTATTTTTTACAAGATTACATTACATTTAATAGTCTATGTACACCCAACAACATAGACCAATTAATACAAAAAAATGCAACATAGATAATTAAAATACATATATGACATTTTTATACATTCCATTTTGCAGGATTACCGGTTGATTTTCGATGTAATGTTAGTACATTAATCAATATAATTGGAACTTCAAAAGAGATTTCGTGTAGCCTTCTAACTTGAACCACGGCTCGAGTAGCCCCGGAGCCCAAGAAAAGCATTAAACAGCCAACTGCTGCAGGCCCATTGTTCTCGCGCAAAATGACCCGGTAAAAATTACCCGCCGCATCGAATGGCCTCCAGCCAACTGAATAAACCTCGCATATATAATAATTCATGGAAGTACCTACGTACGGTGCATATGTATTAATAATAATAACTATAAATAAATATTTATATACCTATATACTTATTTTTTGTATAATATATACTTATATGTTTTCTTGTTATTATTCGTCAATTAATTTTTATGTGTTATCATACAGTTCTCAAGTGACGATTTCCTCATCTCCTAATTTAATATTTAATTTTACACAATTTTTTTTCTTGTTTTTTTTTACTTTGAATTACAGAATAACTGTATGTGTTCTAGATACGAGAACAAAATCGTCATTTTTTACTGCTTATCTACTGGCTAATTACTC
>DWDV01003114.1:0-10873 GCA_018245615.1 Mimoniades ocyalus | reverse complement strand
CATATCCAGACTCCGAGCCACTACTAGAAAATCTAGATTAGCAATTTTAGTAGTGCCCGACCCGGGAATCGAACTCAGGACCTCCCGTTCGGCAGTCGCACTTGCATCCAACACGGCCAACGAGACAGTCATAACTTATGTATATCATATCAAATTAATCATCCTTTTCATCATCATCATCATCAGCGTATTGCAGTCCACTGCTGGACATAGGCCTCCCCTGAGGGATTATTCCCATTATCAATAGCATAGCCGTTATCAATTGTATGCCCACAGTCTTGCCCATGCCAAAGTTATGCCCCATAATCGTCATCACCGTCGTCATCATCTTCAATAAAATCTGTACGAATTATTATATCAAATCATCGTTGTGTACCAAGAATAAATTGGGCGGTATTCAATCATTGTTTTAATTAATTTACGTCATGTGAGCTTCAGAAAAATATATTTCGTTTCCATCGTTCAGTCCGGTCTATTATCTATACAACTTGATTCCATAATTGCAAGCTAGTAATTTAAATCGTTATTTTCCACAGTTACTTTTGGATGAATTTAGTATATCAGAATAGAGTAATGGTTATTGCTGTTTTTTTTTTAAATTCGTTTCGATCTGTTCTGATCTTCGTGACAAAATCACAACTTTCGTGCCAACAAAACTCTTAATTAGGGGTTGGGGGTGACCTAATCATAAAATAAGAATATTTGCCTATGAGCTATGAAAATGTAAGTGTACTTTCAATGACAACATAATTTGCTGTCTAATTTATTATTCATGGCTAAGAAGCGTGTAAGTAGTATTTAGGAGATACATACAAAGGTTTGTACCTATTAAGTATCACTATTACACTATTATATATTTCAAGTATTAATAAGTATGTTCGTATGTCCACGTCAGCCCCTTAATGGGGTAGGAAGAGTGCACACTCGAAGTGCTTTTACCACATTTATCACTTGTGTTCATATATTTAGGATACAGCATGGAATTAATGCTTTGCTCCCTGAAATAATAGACATTTTTAAAATATACTAAAGAAGCCTTATGTATCACTTCAACGAGTGGTGAGTGCACCTTGTCGCCTTCCACAACGTAGGTACTGCTAAATAGTAACAGAAATGTTTATCTGATCAAGTAGACACTTCGACACTTATTGTAATTATTAGTTTTACTTCCAGATTTATTCCATTAATTAATTTATTAATTTTAGTTCTACGAGTATTCTTCTGTTTCACCGATCAAATAATCATGAATAAGATATATATATATAGTATAGTGCACATGGCAAGTATAAAAAGTAAATAATGGTCCAACAGTGGTCAGAATCTGGCGGTGGTCTCTTCTCAGCATGAGAAGCGTTAAGCCCTTAGTATGCCACGTTGGCCAAGTGCGGGTTGGCAGAATTCACACACCTCGGAGAGCATTATACTCGTATATGTAGAGAGAACTGCAAGGTGGTGCAGCTTTTTTCACAATGCGTTACTTCCCTATTGCGGCAAGTGATATTTTAACCTTAAAAACTGACAATTTAATAAAGGAAGTGTTTGCCAGATTTTGATACGTGATTATATCAAATTTGTTTTATGCTAATCGACCTTGTTCCATCTAAAACACTGGCTATTATATAACTTTTATAAAAGAAAAATGTGTAATACAAACAGAGTAAAATTAGTCACCACGAAGTTATTTTTCTTTACTCTATATGGGAGCTTTGAATTGATTTCACATGTGAGGTGTAAGTGAGGGGATTAGAGGAAGAGAAATATATAATAAGCATTTGGTTATTTTGTTTGTTGTTGATTTTATTCATTCAATGTTTGAATTCAAAGGTCACTCTACTTTTTTTTTAACGTTGCTTTTATTGCTATTTTGTCCCAAAATAACAACAAACCGTATATAAAAAAACCATTGAATATTACGCATACATTTCACAGCACATTTTTACAAAACAGACTAGGATACACTCTAAAGTCTCATCACACACTTCAAAGTCTTAGGATACTCCTTAAAGTCTTAGAATACACTTAAGATACAGAATAATTTTATCGATTCGTCATCAAACTAATGTTTCACTTTGAATACGAGCGTTCTTCCAACGAGAGATATCGGCCCGATAGTCCACTTGTGTAGTTTTCCATCAACATACTTCTTGCTGAAAATCGTCGCATACCTTTTCACTGGCGGTAGTGGTACCCATCCTCCGTAAGATCCCGTCTTGGGATCCCAACGGTGGCTTCCAGAGTTGACGTTCGCGTAATGTAGGCCGAGCGGTGCGATGTCTCCGCCGGCGCCGAAGCCATAGTTAGCGGGCGGTGTCAGAGGCTTTAACACTCCGGACTCTGCAAGCGGTGCCACTTCCGCTTCCGATATTTCCGGTTCCGGTATTTCCGGACTTACCTGGTGGACGTTATTCGCGTCGAGTTCAGTCACTTCCAGTACAGGTATCTCCGTGATCGGCACAGCGGTTACCGCAACGATATCAGATAGACGACGTTCGTTTTCTTTTGATCTCTTGACATCCGCGATGAATCCATTGGCGTCGTCCACCCAGTAGTCCACAACGCGCAGTTTTCCATCAGGCTCCACCAGCGAGTAGGAACCCTTCACGTATTCCCCATCCCTCGCCTCCCAGTGCTCTTTGATGTCCTTGGTCACCGGGTCGTTCACTGAATATTTATAAGCGTATCGAGGATGGTCCTGGGGAGCAAAATGATTCTTATTAAAAAAAAATAAGAAAAGTAATGTGGGCGAAAGACGGCAGGTCTGTAAAGATAGAGATATGTGGCACTCAGTGATCTCTGTCTACCCAGTGAGTGAGCTCGCCTGATGATGTAGTAATAATACAAATGAAATGAATAAACTGAAAATTTTGTGTGCGTGTGTGTGTGTGTGTGTGTGTCTTAAAAAGACAAAAGTCTGCATTGTGGTTTTGTTGATTGTAAACTGCTTACGTCTGTTGGCGAGTGTTGTATCACTCTCGCGAACGCCAGTGACCAAGCTGCCGTCAAGACAAATGAAACCTGAAAATAGAGAAAACTTTTATTTATGTTATAACGGAAAAAAAAAATTTTCACACAACGATTTATTTTTCGTTTAATACAAAAATATATTTTTAGCAACACGATAAAATTAATGACGGCGATGATAATTATTATAATTTTCAAAATGTTAAATATTGTTAATAACAAGTAATACAATTATAAAATAATTTTGTGCTTGTTCATATTTCTGGCGGACATACTGTGACATTTGCAAGAAAAAACTCGCCAAAAAAAATCTGCTTGTCTATGGTAGTAATACAGTATATTTGTGTGAAAGGACTGTCGCATCGCAAACGAATCGCATCACATTATGACATTACCGTTACAGGGCGACGCATACTGCCGGTAACGCTTGTTCTACGCAGCTGATGCGTTTGATTGATTAATAAACGATACACAGCTTTTATATGTATCGCGTACGTTTTGCCACCGCCCGCGTCCGCGCTGAAAAACTAGTGACAGACAGGCCGATAATTTCGCGCCAATTGGTTTGAAACTGATGAAATACGTAGGTATAGTATGCCAGTTTATAGACGCTGAACAAAAAAATTTTTTTTTGATCGTATATACATGTACTAGGTATGTGCACATTGGAAAATTACTACATTAACATGTAATTGTTGTTACACTTTCGTTTCACATGGAACATGTTGAGTTTAATTAAATTACTGTGTTGCATACTCGACTGGTTGGTAGGTTAGTGGTTGGAGATCGTGAGTTGCGGGCAATGGGCAGTGGATTCGATATCTATTCGAAACAAATGTTTGGGCTGTACGCATGGGTGTTTGTTCTAAGTTTGATTTTATAATTAAGTATGTTAGTATATATTCTATTCTGCATTGTTACTAATACCTAGTAGGTACCTCGTTAGTCGTGTCGAGGTCCTAGGTTCGAATTCCCGGTCGGGTAGATACTATTGGAATTTTCTAAATTAAAATTTTTGGTAGTGGTTGACAGTCTGAATGTGTGCCCAGTTTATGGCAAGAGTTCCATGATGGGATTTAAAGGTAACTGGAAAAACGTGGCAGTGTACTACACTCCTCTGATTGACCTTTCGGAGGTTACAATTTACTAGACGTGATGTTACTTGTAATATTAGAATGGATATGTTTATGTAGAATATTACATAAAATATAAATATATTTATATTTAATGTTCTATGCGCAGTGATACTATTTAGATTCACACGTTGTCTATCGTGTACTGAGATTTCACAAATACTAACGAGATATAAACGAAAGTTTATCTATTAGCGCAGATGTCTTAGGGCGCGTTGTTTCAGCTCCGCGCTGACTATCGTCAAAGTACCTACAGAAAGCGTTGTATCACAAAAAGTCGCCCTCAACAACAACGATGTTACGTTTTCTTCTTCTAAATCTTCTTCAACTAAATGAAGATCGGCGACATGAAAGCGTTTGCTTATTAATTTGAATATTTCCAGTTTCACAATGAATTTATTTTGGAATTTGAACGTGACACTACTAGTATCGCGTGGGCAGTAGATGATTATTATTAAATTATTTTATCTAAACTATAGTATTATCATTTCACTGTCGTTGGACACGGGTTCCCGTCTCAGAATGAGAAGGGCTAAGGCCGTAAGTAGTAAGCCACGCTAGCCGAGTGAAGATCGGCTATGACTCTAAGTATGCGGATGTCTTTGTCTTCACCATTACAGCAAGTGACATAGAACGTTAGAAACGCCCATGGTTTTGTAAGCGAACGGATGCACGCCAGGATTTAAACTCAGGAACAACCGAGTGGGAGTTTGGATTTTAACCACTAGGTTATCTAACCCACCTAACCTTGGATAGTTATCACAAATCATTAATTAATTGATTTCAATCTTTGTAGATTTATTGTTGATACATAACACGCTGAAGGATATCTGATATGTAAATATCGATGTGAAATATCCGACCAATATTAAACTTGCATATATTTCAAATATTGCACATTGTTGCACAATTACTAATGAGATCTCATTGGCAATAATTCGATTAAATATTCATGTGAATGCTAAATATATTACTGAGAAAATGATAATTTACTGCCTCGTTGGTCGTGTTGGTTGCAAGCGCGACTGTCAATCGAGAGGTCCTGGGTTCGAGTCCCGGGTCGGGCACGATTAGATTTTTCTAATTTAGATTTTCTAGTAGTGGCTTGTAGTCTGGATGTGTGCCCGGTGTATGGCAATAAGCTTACCATCTATTCCCTAGTGGGACGTAAACGTAACTGGTGAAACGTGGGAGTGTACTACACTTCTCTGCCTACCTATTCGGTAATTACAGGCGTGATGAAACGTTTATGTATACGTATGTAATTAATATTCGCCCTCTTTGGGGGAGGCCTGTATCCAGCATTGGAATAATATAAGCTGAAGATGATGATAATGTAAGTGCCTAATGTGTAACTAGTAAAATGCAAATAGCCAACAATACATATGTTACAACATTATTACAATAGCGATTTCTTTAGTATGAACATGTTGAACGTAACAGAATTATATGAGCTTACATTTCCTCGTATATTCTGTACAGGTTATTAATATTTCATGCAATGACCTGCTATGTTTTCATGTGTGGTATTCACTCATTTAATGTGTGGTATTCATTCATTTAATTTCATTTGTAATGAATAATACGAATTACTCTGAAATGTTTTTTCATAAACAATGGGGGCAACTCGTCTATGATCAATTTTTGTATAAGACAGATGGTACTAATTCTGATCGAGTTCGCAGTGACGTCGTGTACTAATAGAACATGTTTCTACACTCCTGTTACCAGTTTATCACTATCATAGACCCTGAGGTGTGCAGGTGTGCAGGTGTGCAGATGTGCAGGTGCAAGGTTTTATCAAGTGATATTGAATCTTAAAACGCACATCTTCTAAAGAGTTGTGCGTTAGAATGTGCATCCGGGCTCCTGGAGTGAGAGGTCGAATTTCAAACCACTAGACTATCACTATCTTATTTTGTCTTATCAGTCTTGACTGGCTTTACTGACACGTATAGTCCTATACTACAGTCCTATTCGGGATCGGTAACAGATGTCTATGTGCACCGGCTACTTGCGACAATTGTCTGCTCGTTTGCCGCTTTTTTCAGTTAAAAATGTAAGATTAAATAATGTTGTTGTAAGTTTAAAACACCGGAGAAAATATCCACTACCACACAGTGGCCAATGCTTTATTTGTGCTCTAACATAGCTCGCCTAATATAACTTAAATTATATTTTAAATAAACTTAAATACTTAAATTACTACATCACAATCTCATCGTCAGTTCACGTTCTGTCCAGACAGCGCAGTTTAGAATTGGTAGCGGCATTGCGTAACTTGACTTCATCGGATCCATCGTTAATGTTTGTAACCGAGGTTAGCATATTGGAGATCACCCAGAGACGGTAGGAGGATACCCTTGTTCACTGTTCCATACCCGTGGCCATCCAGCTGTCCGTAAGGCAGTAGCGGTTCCTTAAGATAGTCGTCCCCGTAACCGCCTAGTCCGTTCAATCCCAAACCGTATCCTTTGTACCCTAAATCGCCACCTGTCAATCCCAGGTCGTACCCTTTATAACCCAAATCGGCACCTTTTAGGCCAAGATCGTACCCTTTTAGAATGGGATACGGCGCCGAATAGACGGGCGCAGGTACGGGTGCGGGCAAATACTGCGGTGATTTTACAATAGGCGCGGAGAGGTAGGGCTCCTTGAGAATGGGTGGGGGCAAAATGGGTGCCTTGTAAATAGGCGCGGGTATTATCGGCTCTGGTAAGATAGGCGCGAGTTTTACGGGCGCAGGGAGGATGGGAGGGGGAAGCACGGGCTCCAATGGAAGTGACGGTTTGATCACCGGTTGAGCTTTGTAAAGTGACGCGCTGGATACCGTACCCCCGTATACAGGACCGCTCAAGAGAGGCGCGCCGGCTAAGCCGTCCAGCTTCGCGACCGGACCAACTGTGATGGGGAGAGCGTGGCCATCACCCAAGACGGGAATGGGGGCCTTGTAAATGTAAGGTGTCGACGGGTGTAGGTTGGGGCCTATTTTTTTCACGACAGCGTTGAAACCGGATTTGTCGTCCGCCCAGTACTCCACCACTCGCACGCTGCCGTCAGGCTCCACCAGCGAATAGGCTCCTGCAATTGCAAACCAATTATAATATTTTATAAACTATCATTGTATATTTTGACGGTAGTTGTATATTTTATGCAGACATTGGTAGGTCACCTTTAACCGCGTCTCCATCCCGTCGCTCCCATTGGGCCTTATTGTCTCCCGTGTGGGGGTCTTTCACCGCGTATTCAAAAGCGTAACTGGGATAGCTCTGAAAAAATCGATTCACACAATCGTTTTGAAATTTAATTACATTGTCACTAATATTAATTAACACTTGACCAGCGCGGCATGATATGGCCTTTAAGAGAAGATCAGATAACAAAAGTGGAACGATGGACACGTTGAAAAGAATTTAACGTACGTAGTAGTCTAGAGAAGCGTGTCCTGGCGCGTATATGAGCCCGTCCCACGCTCCGTCGGCTTTGGATGACGCGGTTAGCGCCAACAGGCAGGTTATCTGGGGAACAAATGTCACCGAAGTGAACTCGTAACGAAACAATAGTCTAACACATTTTTATATTTAGAATCACGCGTGTACAAAAATAAACGGACCGCGAGAATATGTTTCATATCGACGGAGCCGCATCGACCACTTGCAGTCATCAACGTACTGATGCTTGGAAATAAACGTGGACCATTTATAGGCGATTGGCTGGGACTGAGACCTTCGCGTCCTGCCGTTCGGTCGGATGTGTCGACTGTTACACGCGCGCGCGTCTCCAGCCAGCAGTAACGATCGTCGAGGCTTGCATCAGGCTTCCTCATTTTCATGCAGCCTTCGCGAGTGAAAACGCATAAACTGATTGTATAATTCTTTAAGCGTTTGTTTATTTACTGTATGCTGTTGTAGGGTAGCGTCAAATTTTGTCTACGTTTAAACGTAGGTACTCGTATGTACGTTTGTATGTATAATTGAAATGCTGACGGTATATTTTATATTGAATGTTATTTTCGTTTGAATTACGTAACACAACATAACATCTTGCGTGTATTTTTTGAAGGAGTGTAGTGCGCTCTCAGGTTTCACCAATTATGTCAAACGTCCCATAATGGAATAGAGGCTGAGCCTATTGCCATACACCGGGCACAAACCCCAGTCTGCTGCTACTGGGAATTTCAACTTCGAACCCGGGACATTTAGTTCAGCTGTTGCACTTGCAACCGCTCGACCATCGGGACGGTTGAATTATTTAATTACGAGTTTAATTTGATAAAGTTTATGAAAAATCATTCAAGCAACTCGGTCCGTCTCGTTTAATGCAACAGAATACATCGAAACATACTTACGATCTGCTCTGATTGTGTTTTTACATACATATGTATGTGTCAGGGTACACATGTGTTCGTTTCGTTTAGCGTATATTAATCCGATGTAAAGCATAATACAGTACTAATGCCTAGCACGGGTTAAAGAAATATTTAATTGTTAATTAATATTTTGATTAATTGTTAATTAATTAATTGCTAATTAGTAATAGTTAATAGTAATAGTTAACGGTAATAGTTAATTAATTGTTAATTATATTGAAATTTTTAATTATTTAATTGTTAACGTTCGTGTAAAAGTTTAATCCTGAACCTTTACATATTATGATATAATTCCAGCCATTGACCTTTGGTCTTTTCTCAGTAAGGGTTCAAGCACACATATATACCATGAATGATGAGTGAAAGGAAGTGTCAACTGCCTAATGACCATTTGTAAATTCTTTAGGTTATTGACGTTAGGTTGTTACTGGATACTGTTTCTGAGAAATAAGTTAAAACGTTTGTTATTATCTGTGTGGCCTACTGTCACTGTCACACATTAAATTTAAAACATCTAATAAGAATCGCTCGTGGCAATATCATTTTGGCGATTACGCCTCGTGCAATATGCACTTGATTTATGATCAAATAATTGCAGAGAGTGATGTATGTAGATGGAGCTGGTCAGGTCTGCGAGGAAGGTGATACTTGGCACTCGGAGCTCCCCGCCTATCCCTGCGTGATATATAATGATAATAAAATTCATTTGTTTCAATTTGAATGGTCTCATAACACGACATAAAGCTTTTCTCTTCGTTTTAATATTTTCCCATCCTTGGCGGGTAATACATCGTCGATAATACCTGTGAACGTAACGATTACACAACAATTTAATAGCAGAATCTATTGCGATACAACGCCGCGATGGAAACACTAAATCTGCTTGTCAATGCTCTTGGTCCGTTCTTAGTGAATTGTTCATGTTTTAACGCCTTTATAACTGCTGTACCGATTTCCTCCGGTAATTACAGCATTTTATCTTCGCGCTTGTCGTAAACTGTCGCGTTTGGACTGTGTTCAATTTTGACGACTTATTTATATGTGTTATACATATTACTGTTATAATAATTACGCTCATTTTATGCAACATGAATTATGAAACATGACTATATAATAATGCAAACGATGTTTACAATGTTAATTCAATGAATAGTAAATTAAAATGAACATGACAATTCAAATGGAATAAATGTGATAATTTAAATTGGATTGACATGATAGTTTTATATTAGTAAAAACTTTACAATAACGTTTGTAATCATTAGATTTAACACGTCAATTATTTTTCATTTGCTCTTAGAATACATGGTGCTAGTTTATGGGGTATCATTTTTAACAGACATTCTTACATACGAATGTTGGTTTAAAATATTTATTTATTTATTTATTCTTTATTGCTTACCTACAACTAGGTTACAAAGGGTGGACTTAATGCCTGATGGCATTCTTTACCAGTCAACCCAGTACCTATTAAATATTTAATTTTGAAATAAGTACACTAAATAATACATTGTTGAATAATAATTAAGAAATAATAACAAAGAAAACAGAATTCGATAACTATTTCAAGAAAATTATACGAGAAGATTATTTAATTAAAAAAAAAAAACTTATTGAAAGCCAAGAAATCTAGTGTTGTTAAGTAATTGAGAATTAAGTACGCTTAAACAATTAAGTAATCGAATATGATTACAAATGGAGGATAATAGTAGTGTGCAATCGCGTGCAGCAGGCGTACAGCTGCCTGCCGGCGACCGTGCTGGCGTCGTGCGTGGAGAGCGCGTGGGCGGCGGGCGGCGGCGCGCCGCAGTCGCAGCTGTCGCGCGCGCTGTGGCTGTGGTGCGGCGCGCTCGGCGCGCGCGTGTGGCTGCCGCTGCTGCCGCGCGAGCCGCGCCGCGCCGACCCCGCGCGGCACACCTTCATGGCCAAGCGGATCATGCTGCCCTTCCAGCTCAACATTTATCCGCTAAGTAAACATAACGCTTGGGAAATTAATATTTTGAACATTTGTTTTCACGGAAGCATATATATGCAACAGAGAAAAATGCCTGTTCGTTTTTGTTGTTTATCTAGTTAATGTGTTGTTTTGTATTTTTATGATACGTGTAGGAGGCCACTTGGGATCAATTTGAGTCTGAAATTGGTTTTCGTTATTTTATTTTTGGCATGTGGCGTAATTATATCAGAATATCTCGAGCTGCCTACCACGGAAAGTACCACCACTACAGCCGTTTAACGTTTCTGTTTTTTTTTATATTCAGCCTGACAAGCAGGCAGATGGGCCACTTGATGGTAAGTGGTTACGGTCGCCTATGGACATTCGCAACGCTCGAGGGTGGGCGAATGCGTTGCCGTCTTTGAAGGAGAGCGCTCTTTGCGCTTTTCTTGAAGAACCTCATGTCATAGCTCT
>DWDV01003113.1:0-10875 GCA_018245615.1 Mimoniades ocyalus | reverse complement strand
GACGAAGCACGACAGGTGTGTAAGAATAGAGATATTTGCCATTCTGTGCTCTCTGCGTACCCCGCAAGGGACCTGGCGTGAAGATATGTATGTATGTATGCTAACAATTGTTTTTTATGTCTAACTATTGCTTCGATCTCCAAAGCTTGTTTTTAACTTTATACTATTTGTTCCCAGACCGCCAAAGCCACATATGCAGTATTTGGTGCAATAATATTGTATTTCATAATGAAACCCAAATCTAAGAGGTCATCAGTATAATATGACGGAGTTTTTTTTTGACCACTTATTTTTCCTGCTTCAATATAAAATATTTGATTTACTGCATTAAAACCATGTAAAACACTATTGTTTTTGTTTAAATAAGTTAGTCAGCATTTTAGCAAGTCAGAATTAATTTTAGTTAATAAACTGCAAATTCCTTCATCTTAGTATTTTATAAAGTAATGTGAAATGTAGATATTGCTTTCAGTGGCATTCCCAAGAAAGAATGATATTTAACAATTTTTTGAGATAATTTGCCTACGAACTAAACCTGAAAGAATCGTCCAGATTCTTTTCTTAACTTTTTGAACTTACTCATTAGCTAATATTTTGATAGAAGATAACTGAAGCAAGCTATTTACTACACGCCATATAAAACGTTTGTCAGTCATTTTATATGACCATAAAATAATTTTACGATGATGTAAATATTGGTATCAGGTAAATGTTGTTATTTTTTTTCCAACCTTTTTTTTCGTTCCACTGCTGGAACATGCGTCTCCTCACATAATGGGAGGGTTAAGACCATAGTCTGCCACGCTGGCCAAGTGCGGGTTGGCAGACTTCACACGCCTTAGAGAACAATTGTTTTTTTATGAACTCTAAGATGTGTAGGTTTCCTCACGATGTTTTCCTTCATCGTTATAGCAAGTGTTATTTGAACTTAAAACGCACCTTTTTAAGAGGTGCGCGGTAGGATTTGAACCCGGTCTCTCGGAGTAAGAGGTCGAATTTCAAACCACTAGGCTATCACTGCTAATGTGGAAGCTGCGCAGTGGAAGCGTACTGGGCCCATGTTGTTATAATAATATAAAATACTTACCTACTTATATAAACATTTTTTCATGAATATAGTTGACAAAGCCACTGATCTCTATACATAGCAGATACCTATGAAAAATAAACTATAATGTATGCCTCTCAATACTGTGAAAATAATAAAATTAAGGCAATTGATATTGCGTGCATGCATCAACTAACTTATTTAACGAGCAATTAAACACTGAGGGTTTAAATATGAGAAATGTATCGTAATTCATTCAAATTAGGGAAATTATTGTCTAATGGTTTTGCTCATTTGCATTTATTTTAATTTGCAAGACAAAAATTTAAACAAGTTAGCTGGTCGCTCGTGTTTGAATAAATGGTGCAGGAAAAATATGACCGAATAATTCTTGCAAATATGCATGAGCACTTTGTCTACAGTATAAACTATCCATGTATAAAGATCAGTGGACAGAATGTTTGAAATAAAATATATTTTGATTCCCAGACATCATGCTACAGGAGATTTTTATAATTACTTATTTGTAATGTATTTCAAAATTAATGATTTATATTGATATTTAATACAATTCATTCAAAAAATGATGAGATGTAACTATTTAAACGGAAAAATGGAACGTTTTGCCTAAACGTCAATTGATTAGCCGATAGGCCGATACCTTCTGTGCACTGTTCTATTTGGAGGTTGTAATTACATAAGTCTCGTGAAAATATCAGGTAATGAATATTTTTCTTATATTTAGCAACTGAAAATAAAGGTACTTATTTTAATCATTATTTTTCTGTCTTCATATAATTATAGAATGGCCGGTGGTGACACAGTTGACGAATCCCAGTTTAAGGGTCTGTCCAAATATTTTAACAGCCAAACAAACAGAGGCAGAGCGAATGTAAGTGCTATATCTTTAAATTAATAAGTATAATTTTTTGCCATGAGTAAAATTTACATGTTTCTTAAACATAATATATGAAATTTTAACATTATACTATTTTACCATTACGATTCATGGCTCGTTAGTACCTAAATTCCTACAAGAAGATTTTCATTTTAATTTTTATTTGTTATTATTGTTGTTATATTGTTGGAATTTCATAATTTAGGTATTTCACTCAGAATGATGTGGACTTCTGAATATTTGTACAAAAGTGTATATTTAAATATGCCCTGTATATTGTTATGAAATATTTTCATAATCTCACTCATTCAAAAACACATTGTTGCCACTAAACCTACAAAGATTAGCTTAGTGTACATTTTAACCCTCTGTCTTCAGATGTATTCTTTCCTAGTGTGAAGTTTTGAGTGTACAAATCTGCACACCTTGGATTTCTCCACAATGTGCTGTACTGTATAAGAGGGAAGTTTTCCAATCGTCACTAAACCTGCCCTCCCCATTGGAAAGTAGGTTCATGTCTGACAGTTAAATATTTAAAGGTATGCTTATAGAGACTTATGATAGAGAGTACCCTTAGAATACATAATGAGATTTACCAATGAAAAATTTAAAATCACTGATACTAAATATTCTTCTACATGTTTGATTATTTGTAGTATTTGATGTAAATATGAGGGCATGGCTATTAATATCGCCTCTGCTGTAATAACGTAATAATAAGTATTAAGACAATATTACATTATTGAAGAAAAGAAGTGATATGCAGAAGGATTAAATTGAACTAAATAAATATATTTCCAAATTTCAATCATTTTTCGTCATTAACAATATGTTTAAGGTAATTTAAAATGTAACATGATTGGTTTACATGGTTGTGTGAAAAGGTTATGTGGTTGGTACTTATTGTTGTATGGTTATTATAGTGTTAATTTTTGTAGGTTTTCGAACAGTGACATTACTTATCTTGTCAGTAATTTTATTCCTATGTTAAGAATTAGTTTCTACTTTTTAGTTTGATTAACTCGAAAAGCATGTTTCTAAATTTTTTTTATTAAACTAGTATTTCTTTTAAACTATAACAAATTTTACTATACATTTACAGTATAGGAATTAAAAACAAATGTGAGGTATTATTTTTAAATATTTTTTGTATGTTTAACTATTGCTTCAAACCTTGTTTTTAACTTTGTACCTTTTTTTCCCAGACCGCCAAAGCTACATATGCAGTATTTGGTGCGATCATATTGTATTTCACACTGAAACCCAAATCTAAGAAGCCAGCGGCATAATGTGATGAAGTCAGTTTATATTTTGTTGGGCCATTTATTTTTCCAATTTTAATAATAAAATGTTTGATTAGCTGCATTAAAATAATATAAAACACAATTGTCATTGTTTAGGTAAGTTAGTCAGCCTCTATTAATTTTAGTTAATAAACTGCAAATTTCTTTATTTTAGTATTCAATAAAGTCATGTGAAATGTACTGGTAGTTTGAGTGACATTCAATTATCAGTTTTAAAATATTTCTTTGTGTTACCAAAAATTTCATATGTACATATATACAAAGTATGAGAAGGATACTCATTGTGGTTTCTGTGGTCTAATGGTCTGCTTGGCTTATGAATAAAAATGAATCTGCTCTTTTTTTTTATATTCAGCCTGACAAACAGGCAGTGGGATAACCTGATAGTAATTATGCTGTCTTAATAAAGCAACAATTTCAACGTTTTGACTATAGACAGTGGCGTCATCGTTCATTTAAGCATTCGATTTATATTGACACGTTTTTATCCATGTATGCTTTTATCGACGTCAGTAATTTTTGGATGAGATTGACATCAGGATGGTAGATGAAAATTATGAGCTGTACTCATTGACACCAAATTAACCACACAGAATATCTCTTATGACTACTGAAAGATATGGTATAGCTCAGTGCAGTGAATGTCTAGATACAACAATGGAATATAAACAAAGAATTAAACAAATATGAAAGAATGTAAGATGTAATTGTATGAAGAAAAGCTTACAATTAAATGTGAACAAGACTAAGGTTTTGGTATTGGAAAGATCGGAGTTCACCACAGACGATGTAGTGTAGAAGTAAGTGGACGTTTTTTTGCATATTTTGGACGTGCTTTTAGTTGGAATGTAAGCTACACCGTTGATATACTGCGAAGGAAATAATAGTGTGAATGTTGCATTGAATTGGCAATGTCAGAGCCAGCGATCTCGGTTATACACATAGCTCTGTGCTTACTCCGTTGGAATACAGAGCGAGAGCTGGGCAGAGAAAGAACATGATGAAAGTAGACTAAAAGTGGTCGAAATAAGGTTACGCGGCTTGACACTTATCGTTTTTGTAATACAATAGAACATGCTTTGTGTGAAAGAGAGTATTGGTGAAAAAATGAGAAAGGGCGTGCTCCTGATGGTTCGGACATGTAGTGAACATGGGTGATAATAGAATGACAAAATGGAGATGAGAATCCGAATGGTCTAGAACAGTGGTTCCGTAAGTTGTCAGGGCTACGACCCATCTAAGTTTACCAACTTGGGACTCGCCTCCAGGAAATTTAACCGTTACCAAATATGAAAAAAGGTCTTTTTAAAAAAGCAGTTTTAATTAAAAAAAATATTACTTAAATCATTACATACAAAAGGTTATTTGAATGGAAGGGTGAAATTTTGTAGTGTATCGCCATTACAGTTTTAACATCAATTTTAACTCGAGTTACTTATAATCTCAGTGAATTTGATAAGTTCACCATATTAGGAAATCCGGCCTCCCATAGGTATGAGTAAAGAAAAGGGAGGAGGACTTTCATGGCTTCATCAAACAGGCGTGGACACTTACTAGCAACCGAAAGCCAGAATTTCGTTAATTGCTTACGACGGGCAGGGCCCACTCAATATTTGCTCGCGACCCATAGTTTGGGAAACCCAAGTCTAGAATGCAGACGAGACCAATGCTCACCTCAATGACAAAATAAGTCAAAGTATTGATGGAGGAGTCTCCTAAACCGACGTGCGTGTATGAAGAATGATGAATGTGGAAGAAATATGGCAGGCCTGTAAGGAGAGAGATATTCGGCGGTCGGTGCTATCTCGTAAGAGAACTGACGTCCTAAGAGAACTGACGTAATGATAATAAAAGAACATTATTGAAATAAACAGTTTAATAAAATCAATATACTGGTATACATAATTCCAAAATAAATAAGCTGCACTGGACAGATTATGTCACGATCACATTACAGATCTGAAGATGAGACAAGATATACCTATATTAGTAGTAAACATAGCCAAGTTTCTTGTCTTTGGTGTCCTATACATTTTATCCGATATGAAGTTGCGTGTGTAAAACCATTAAAAAAGTATATGTGGAATGAATATCATGGCTAAATTATATCTGTTACATTAACACATCACTTAGCGACAACCGCAGCAATTATTTCTCATTTATATATTTTGTCACGTTCCTCCATAACACAATGTTATTATGATAGAAAGTAACGAAACATTCTTAAGTTAAATTATTGCTATTTGGGAATTTATGAAAGTGAATTCTACATTTTTTTAATATCGTAAAAGAGTAGCCAAACCGACTACAACTTGTGCATGCTAATACTTCATAAATACAAAATTGTTAACACTAAACGAAGCTCTAGCACCTGAACTATTAAGAATAATAGCACATCGAGATCACTACAATATAAAAATAACTGTGAATTAACATTATATCACCGTAATCTATTATGTTACAAAATAATTTATAGGAATTTTGTTGTGCCTACCGGTGGTGTGATGAATTTAATTGTAACTTTTAAATACACATCTTACATACGAGTGTTAAAATGTTTGCAGCTTTGTATTGTATAATATAAAGATTCTCTATTTCTTGATCATTGTTATTATTTCCCTGCATTTCTACAAGTACAGTAAGATGATGTAATTTCCATTCGCTCGCATCTTAACATACAATAAATACTATACATCAAAGTAAAGCCTAATTATAAAAGTTTTATACGCATAATATAATTTAAAAAGTAATACTGCAAAAAAATAAACGCGTGCATCTTATACTATGGATTATGCAAAAAATAATAAATATTATAATATAATACCATCGACACATTGCAATATGACTAGTTTTCAGTGTTTGTTCAGTAAAATGCACAATCCGTACAAATCCTCTATCTACTCGTATCCACCTATCAACGTAGATCATTATAATCAACATCGTACCATCACAGTTGCTTTAAGCTCCAATAGAAATAAAAGCCAATTATAACATACATTTTAGGATCCTAGTGTATTATGACTCGTGTTTAAATCTTTGGCAGATGATCTTAATTAAACAGATTAAATATTCTCAATACACCACTATCCAATACTAATTTAAAATGTCCGCAATCCGAACACACTAGGCCCTATATTCAAGAAAAACTTCCATTCCTATACTCGACTTGAAATACTTTTAAATCATAATAGATTTGAAAAAAGAAATCGTGGTAAATCGGTGGAAGAATTTCAAGTTAAATATATTACAACTTGATTCTAACAGTTTTAAATAATAGTATAAATAAATACGGACAGGCACCAAACAAAATGATGTCACTAAGGGCGACATTCGGCCTCATGAATTAATTATATTATATGGTAACATTAAAGCAAGTACACATAACATGTAGCAAATACACATAAACTTCACACATAATATCAATAGTCACACGCTTTCACACTACACTAAAAATTATATCCCGCAAAGCATAAGTGTTTTGAATACGCCGTGGAAGGAATGCTTTATAGAAAACCAAATATCGATTAAACTTTCAAGTAACTTACGCTTACATCCAAAACTTTCATCTCGTTTACGTAACTTCGCTCACAATACTTATACATTTATAGACACCTTTATATCGATGTAAACGCCTTGTACAAAAAGATCCTTAAATTTATAACGTGCCATTTATGGTCCTAGTACATAAATATAATGAGTGATTGTATTTAAATCGAGTAAGTATTAACAATAAAAGTTACATCTATTAATAATTATGCTTTCTGAATAACGGTTTCCGTACGTATCTTTTAAATTTTTATTTTATTCGTACACATGTTGTGTTTAATCTATACTTTTCCAATACAGAAGATTAATAAATAAATTTAAAATTATAATCTTACATTTATTCTGTCCACTCCTTTTCTAACAAAAAATATCAAAAAAAAAAGAATTTTAAATACATTGTAAAAATCTTAGATCGTTATAAATACATATATTGATTAATTTTAATTATTCCTGACTTCTCATACACCGATACATTTTACTTGTATCTATGAGAAGTCAGATCAGAAGATCGACCTCGTCAGCACCAAGTACCAACCAATTATAGAATATGTATTTTTAGGCACATTTCTTATATTTTGTTTTTTCTCAAAAATAGCTGGTAACATTTTTAGTTAAAATTTTAAAATTCTCAGATTTGACAGAATTTAGGTTTATTTAATAATAATTGAGAATAATCTGTATTCTTTAGAAGAATGAATGATTAAGCTTTAGATTGAATTTTTAAGCAAATTTGACCTGATAGCAATGACATGTTACTACTAATTGATAAAGAGAAAACAGTGTAATTATATAATACTGGACGTTACAAGCATTTACTATTTCGCTGGTGTAAAATTTGTTTGCAATACCTATTTTTTATTATTCTGAAAATATAGTACATCGATACTAATAAAAATAGTGAATGACATTCACTATGGCATTTAAAATTTAGATTACGTACTGTTACGGCACGGTATGTTGAATAAAGTTTCGAAACCGGAGAATGGTGCTCGCAATCCCTTAACCATATTTATAATTTAAAAAAAATTTACAAGTCGTTTTATGTCTGCCAATTTTCACATACGTCACTCTTTTATTTTACTTATAAAAATAAAAATTTGTAATTTCTGCACCAGAACCGAGACAATATCACAAAACTGTAAAAATACAGCAAAAACAAAACCAACGGAGCGTCTTCTCCAAACTCCAGCCAGCACCGAAAGACGTCTCAACCGTAACATTCCGCGACACGTGCGGTGTCGTCACCGGACGAGGCTACACTGCGGCAGTGCGGCGCTAGAGCGGACTAGAGCCAGGCGGGCGGGCGCGCCAGCGAGTACAGCGCGGGCGGCGCGGCCGCCGGCGCCGCCTCCTCGCCGTCCGACTCCTCCGACGACACGCGCTCGGCCGAGCTCAGCGCCACGCGCGCGTACTCGTCCGTGTCAATGCTCTTGCAGAAGTGGATCGCGTATCTGTCACGTGGAACACGTTCACTTTTTTATCCTGCGATTCTTCTTCCGTTAATCTTAAAATGCTAAAGAAACTTTATATGTTATTAGTGATGTACGTCAATTAGTCAAATATCTTACCGAAGTTTTTCCTTCAAGACAGCTTTACAGGAATATCTTGGCATTTTGAGAAGGAAGAAGCACGTGTAGCTCTCGGGCAGGAAGTTGTCGGGAGGTTGATATTTATCTAAAACCTGTAATTTTAAAATATCATGACGCCAACTAAAACACCGGTAGAAAGCGGAGTAAGGTTGTAACACACATGAGAATGCTATTAATTTATGCAACATTCGCAATACAAAGTATCTCTACAATTATTACGCTGTCAATATTTTTTAAAATATCTGCGTTAAAAGAACCTAGTCATTTAATATTTAAACATCTATATTATTAAGACGATGAATGTAACTCCGTAATAAATATATGACATAACGTCCATGATTAATAAATAACAAGAAGTTTCGTAGCTGGACTTAAAAAAGCCGCAATTTATTGTAACAGGTTGCAATAAAATGTCTTTATTCTCATTAATAGTGTACGTAACTTAATTTTGTAACAAGTATCATACCAACTCCTCGAGTAACTGTTCCAAGGGATCAATTGTTTTGTCGCTGAATTAGTCTCTCAATGTCATCGTAGACGATCAACGTAATCTCTCGTTCAACAGTTCTACAAGGTCAGCGTCTAAGTCTAAAATCTGTCCATTTAGTTAAACATGGTAGGAGACTGAAGGACGCGTACCTGCAGCACGAAGTCCCTCTGGCGCGGGTCCTGCGGCGCGCGCGGCAGCCGCGTGCGGCCCCACACGAAGCGCAGGAACAGCGCGCGCTCGCTGCCCGACAGCTCCTCCATCACCTCCCAGAACCACTGCACCAGCGGTGCGGTCGCGTCTACACCTGGTTATACAGAATTATCGCACCCAATTATGTCTCTGTACGAAGTAATTTGGTAAATTTGCATAAACATTGCTAAAATAAAACAAAAGATATCTTCATTCATCGCAGTAATAATTATTTTTACGCTGGAACGTCCCATAGTCAAACAACATGACCTAACGGCTACAGGCGAGAGTAACGAGCGGCTGGGGTCGGACCCACGTACCCTTGTAGGTGGCAGAGGCGCGCAAGGCGCCGACGGGGATGTCGGGCGAGCCGCACACGAGCGTCTCCAGCTCGGCGGCGCGGAACAGCGCCAGCAGCGGCGCGGGCACCACGCGCGACATGCCGTCGCGCACGGCGCGCACCTGCTCGTCGAACTCGTGCAGTCTGGCGTCACACATCCGGCATTACCACAATATCTGAAGCTTACGGCATATAATTAATTGCTTACGTGAAAATATATGTTAGTATATAATCTAGTCGATAGTAAATTATCTTTAATATTTGGTAATTATGTAATACCATATATCTTATTTATTTATTCTTTATTTACACCTTACAAAATAGTGAAGAAATAAAAAGGCGGACTTAATGCTAAAAGCATTCTCTGCCAGTCAACCCCAAGTCACATATCAAGTCACACCCTTCAAGTCATATATCATCATAAAATTAGAAGGAGCTCAAGATGCTCTTCTACTAATTGCAGAAATCCTAATTGCTTAAGACAGTAAGGTGTATATAAAATTCTTTAGGAGGTATAGGTAGGTTTAATTTTTTTATCTTGTAAATTAACTAACTTAATCAGAAACAATGTGCATATAAATAAAAAAATTAAGGCAATAACGTAGGATTGTCAGTACCTATAGTGAAGAGCTAATTGTACGTATTCATCCTTATTCTCTGGAGTAACTCTTTTGTGTCGCGTGGAAAGTGGAACTTCGTGACCCGCCGCCGAAGGAATCGAGAACGGCAGCTCGAGATTTTGTAATTCCTGTCAAAATACACATGCATTAGAGACAATGAGTCCAAAACTGCTTATTACAAGTCATAAATGAACACGACGCACGGCAAACGTGCCAAATGATAAATACACAAAGCCTTCTAAAACAATATTAAATGGGTTAAATTAAGTTAATATTCATCATCATCACCGTCTTCTTCAGTAGACCGTATTAGACGTTGCATGCGGAGGAATGCTGAGGACCGCGTGCATTCGTGTATTATTAAACTAAATATATACAACAGAATAAGAAACGTAAAAGTTAAGTATGATTTGTAACCTTATGTTTTCTTCGTGTTTATTAATGGTGGGTGGACAATGTATAAACCTTGTTATCGGAGCTCATGTCGCGAATGCAGAGCAGGGCGGGCAGGAAGTCCTTGTCGACCTCGGCGAGGTCCTGCGGCCGCAGCGGCAGCCCCGCCAGCTGCCGCCACACGCCCTCCGCCAGCGACAGCGACAGCGGCGACCCCGTGCGGATCGCGATGCCCATGAGCACGCCTGACAAATTAGATAATGGATTACTAACTTACAGGCCCTGACATCTTGCACAAACAATTCGAAATTATGTATTGAATAAGTTGTAAAACAAAATATATCATTACAAAAACAAGTAATATGTTTGAACAATAGTAATATTTAAACATTATAAATTGTTCCTGGCACGTGTAGGGTCTGATTAATGATAAGTAACTAATGGAACACGTTGTTTAG
>DWDV01003112.1:0-10875 GCA_018245615.1 Mimoniades ocyalus | reverse complement strand
CACCACCAAACAATGCGAGATTTATGGCGATACTATATACGACTATATATTATTATCTACATATGCCTATAAATTTATGCGTAATATATGTCGATAGATCCGTGGAAGAATATTTCTAATCTATTTAAGTCGTCTAATACAAAAAGTTTTAAAACAAAACAAGAACATTATAATATCATAAACGCGAGCAGTAGTTTTTCCACAAATTGTATTTCATTTTATATTATTAGCTATCAGTAACAATTGCGAATTACATAACGTGATATTTCAAGCCATCTTATTATGACATGTGGTCTAAAGATGCTGACGGGCGGCGATGCCAAGTGCGCCCCTGACGACACAGAGAGCCGTGGCCGAATGCATCTTCCAGTACGTCTGGCACCGGTTAAATTAATTGTGAAATATGTACATTTTTACATGCTACAAAAACTGACTGTTAGTATAAAGCGCGATCATGTAATTAAGTACTCGACAAGAAAGAAAGAAGTTAGAACACAGCGATATTTTTTTACTGTTTTTCAAAGTAATATATTCATGTATTACTTGGCATTGTCGATTAAAAGAATAGCAATTGAGCAGACAGCACTCAAACGTCTCCAGCAGCTCATGAACACCGATTTTCAGAAGTTCATTTTTAAATAGAACTTAAACTATTTTCTATAAACTAATACTATAATTTTCTTTACTTTTTATTATTGAATCTTGTACGTTACAATCTTGTAAGTGCAATCTCACTTCGACAAAAAGGTAAAAAAAATAAAATATAGCGTTAGCGCTTCTTCCATTAACTTCTATTCGGTTCAGAGCAAAGGTTGCATCGAGTAAAGGTTGAGTATACGTTACGTAATACATGCCTAGCTAGTACTAACGTGTATGCAAGTTTGCAATGTGAATATTAAACTGTGTCATCAATTACAATTAGAAAGATAATAAAACAATTGAACATGGCAAGTAAAAAGCCTATCAAGTAATAGCATATGCCTATGAAGTAACAGACCTTGCGAAACAGTCCGGAACCTGTCTTGTGATGGAAACATTTTTGCTGCTTTTATGTAGAGCACATTGTGCCGTTACTCCACACAATGCACTTGGAGTGTGTAATGACACTAATCGAGAATAAGCTCGTTCACATTCACAGGCCAATAAAACGTGGAGTTTATCGTTGAGGCATCGAGACCGACACCCTGCCACAGAATACAGGTTAATAAGAAACACCCCAATGAGATGTGAAAATAATTTCTGATATTATCTCGCTGCAAGAGCGACCCGGAGAATATCATTATGTCGTACGTTTCATTAAACGACAATTCTGTTAATGATCGTTGAACTTTTTCGCTTAAATAAACATTAAGAAGAGAATGGACGACGCGGCCGTCGAACCTTTTACCGGAATTACGCCGCGGCTAAGTAAGTGCTCGGGTTTACGAGCCTACAACCGAATGACGTTGCATTCGCTTACAATGATATTAATATTTAGAACCGTATCGATACGTTAAGCCAAATGATTTTCCTCTAATCGTGTCCAGTACCACCATCACCCTTCTACCGCTCCACTGTTAGACAAAGCTGGGAATGAGAAAACTTAAGGCCATGATGGTTACCCGGGCCGAAGTAAGAATTCATTCCCTAACCCGGCCCCAGGATACACGGTGTCTTAAAGGCGACTAATCCGGACGCTGGCCAATCGAGGTTGCCGCATGTCGCATTGCATTGCATAGTCGCATGCCCAGCGTGGTGGTCATGGGTATAACTCCTCAAAGAAGGCCTACGTCCAGCAGTAGACTGCACTAGGCCGATAACGATGATGGTACCACCTGGCCAAGTGCGCATTGGCAAGCTTTACGCGCTTTAGAGAATTATGAAAATCTCCAAATTGAGAAAGTTTGACATGTAGGTACCTATTCTAAATTTTTAAATGCACATTTTGTGAAAATAGGTGCGCGCCATAATTTTAAAATGATTGAATATAAAAACGAAATTCAGGCCACTTGGCGACCACAACACTTATTATCTCCTATATGCATTTGAAATAATCACAAGTTTATTAATTTACATAAAAGTTCTTTAATAACCCGAATGGATCAGATTGTAGTTAGTAAAAGCAAATAGCATTTGTACCGATGCACATGCAGACCGCGCAACCGCTGTCCATGGAAGAGATTTAAACTTTCCAACTCGAAAGTGTACTAGCTTCGGTGAAACGAACTCTGGGTAATAGTTAATACATATAAGCGAAATTTGTCCTGGGGCGAGCGGTTTGCGGCGCGACCAGTACAAGTTGAGACTTCAGTCGAAACGAACTGGTGCTCCGCCAGACACCTGTGTTTACTTTCTCCACGCACTCGGTCCCATGGTGATAATTATAAAGCGACAATGTGGCTCGGCGATTATCGAACTCCGATCAAAACATTTTTCCGCATATTTAAATGAGATCTAATTAATGTTTTAAGTGAAATTAATTATCCCCTTGCAGTTTAAGCCGTCCTTATCTCCACGTTTAAAGTATGCAGCTAAAAATTCAGAATTTTAATTAAAGTTGCTCCGCGAGGCGTTTTTTCTTTGCTTATCAGATGCGCGTTCCGACAAGCATCACGTGTAATTGCTCCGCGCCACACTTTAGCGCGCCGCCGAACGGACGCTTGAATCATTCACTGACAATAGAGTGCAATTATGCAAATAAATATCACTCGACTTCCGCAAAACTAAAGATAAATCAGTGTTCAAAAAGCCTAAAATAAATTTGCCGTTTGACTTTATCTCTGATGTTCAGTGACTTCATAAACATTTTGGTAATCAATTAATCTTGTCAGTTCATTGAGATCAATTTAGCTTGTCTGTCCAAAACGGCCATCGGAAGCTGCGATTGTGCATTACTCCAGCCTAGGCTTCAATAATTTTATGGTTTGTAATAAAATGATTTTAATATGCAAAATAAAATTATATTTAAGGGCCATTTCTCATATGTACCTATGTGTGAGTAAAAGAAGAAGCACGTCATGTTCGTAAACATCGAAATATTTTGCTCTCGGTATTTTCTGCCTACCCCGTAACGGACCTGGTGTAATGATAATATTGAAATAATAATTTGTCGAACGTTATAACAGTTGCACGCAACTAAGTGCTCAAGTAGTTTGATCACAACGATACAGCTATTAAAGTATCGCGATAAGGCGCGGTTCAGTTTAAAATTCAGCGAGAAGCGCGTCGCAGCAGTTCTCGCGTAAACAGCAAGAGCCGTGCTTTGCAAATGAGGTCGGAGATAGCTCGGCTCGGAAGTTAGTGCGAGCATAAATTAAAACAAGTGTTTCTATAAAAAGTTGATAAATGGCCTTGCGCAGGCGGCCCGACAAAAAAGCGAACTGACGTCAGCCGAAGCGTTAACGTGTTTCATTTTGCACTCGCCGACATCTGGCCGTTTCAGTAAAGAGCAAACCATGGACCTAACGATCGGAACCTAGATACACATAGTACGTACGCAACGCTCGGCAGCAGGAGCCATACGTTGCGCTACGGTGCCAAGTTTTTGGTTTCATCCGTTGTAAAAACATAACTCATCTTAAAATATTATAGGTACATTGGATAAAACATGAAACATTAGTCATTATAAGTACAGAGGTCGTTCTAGGTTATGTTTGTTATAAAATATTTTGTTTTATCTGTAACAAAATTATTTTTTATATATAGTTTATATATAGTTTTGTGGTTTAGTAATCACCCTTCCATTTCGAGGGTCGTGATTTCAAATCTGGACCCGAATCTCCATAAAAATATAACTTTAAAGATTGAATATCAATAGCCATAACGGTGAAGGAAGATCGTGAGCAAACCTCCTACGCAATGTTTTCTAAAGCATTTGAAGCCTGTCACCCTACACTTGGGCAGCTGGGCATACAATGATTTTAACCCTTCTCATTCTGAGAGAAACCCGCGTCCAGCAGTGGGACAAGTGGCAACTATGTTGAAGAGGACGATCTCAAAAAAATCACAAACTATTAAACAAATTGTTTGCACATTTTAGGAACTTTAAATTTAAATATTCGCGTGCTCGTTTGACCGGAGGAATTTCCAAGGTCATATCAATTCCATATCTATGTGTACACATATGTTCATAAATAAACTCTTGCCCGTTCGCAGGCAAGTACTGGCAATGGTTAGCGAACATGACTGCAGAGCCAGGGGTCGTAGGTTCGATTCCCACCCAGATACATATAAGGCTATAGTTTGTTTTACCGTACATACGGCCCACAAAACAAGGTAGTACCTACAGTTTCAATCAGCGCTTGCATTGATTTTTAGAGATATGAACGTAACAGACGTTATTAAATAAAACTGGTTCAATTAAAACTCATTGGCTCATTTGAACACTAAACTCGCTTAACAAAAGCGCCATAACTAGGAAGTTCCAGGGTTATTGCAACAAACTACCCCCGGGTCGTTGCGCACAAGTTTCCCAAAGCTACACTTAAGCGTGCGCATCTCCCGAAACATATGGTACAGTTACAGACAACGCTTGCACTAGCTAACGGAACTTTACAAACAAACATTACGAATGCCATTACACAAATAAAACTCGTTCTGTTACAACTTATTGTAACACTTATGTTGAATGTTAAAAAAAAAACAGAAATTGCCGGCTCACTGCAGCGTACCCTGCCATTGGAAAACGCGGGCTCCGCAAAGCTACACTGGACGCATGCCCAAACGAAACATACGACACGAAAAAAAAATACTTCAATGTAACTATTGCACTATCATATCTGTTTAGTCGACACCGTTCATTAGGGACAAAACTAACTAAACTAACTAGAGTCTCTCAACTGTTTCCCTGAGTGTACCTTTTTTGTATTTTTTTCCTGTTTTTGTTGTTTGTACATAATTGTATTAATCAAACAACAGTAAAGCGTAAACATGTCCCACACTGTGTAGATAAAGTATCAGTTGGGCACTTAAAAACTCGTTCGAAAACTAACCACACTGAGAGGCAGAGGAGTGTAGCATACACCCACATTTTACCAGTTTACGTTTACGTCCCACTCTGGAATAGGATGTGAGCCAATTGCCTTACACCGGGCACATACCCAGACTCCAAGCCACTACTAGAAATGTATAGGTACTAGAAAATTCAAGTTAGAAAAATCTAATAGTACCCGACCCGAGATTTGAACCGAGCACCTCTCGATCGACCAACGAGGCAGTCAAGTAAATGTACGTTTTTTAATTAAACGATAATCATATATTTTCTTTTCTCATATCGGTGTTTAAAGTTTATATCTTGTTCTTTTTCCGACCCTTTCATCGTTCCACTGTAGGAACATGCGCCTCCTCTCAGAATAGGAGGGTTAAGGCCATTGTCTGCCACGCTGGCCAAGTGCGGGTTTGCAGACTTTAAATGCCTTAGAGATTTTTTTTTAATATATCTTGTGAGTACAGGAAATAAGTACTTTCACCCAATAAGTATCCTTTTCCAAATTAAGAACGTAAGTAGTACACATTTTTTACTATAGAGGTAAACTTTAACTAGATGGTTTGTATCATAAAAATGGCAAAATTATTTCATGCAAAAGGATCTTAACATTTGGTTTCTCAATTTCGAGAACCATTTCCAATTTAAGGAAACCAACGCTGGTCGAAAATATAACAGGTACATACATATTTTATGCCACTTAAATACAAAACATATTCGAAAAGACATGAGCACACTATCTGTTGCGGAATGTAATATAGGTCAGAACAAGGTATCCAAGATTGCTACGCTGTACCGTCAGAGACGGCGAAGTCTACAGCTGGAATGTTAAGCCGTCTGAAATGCGCAATAAAGCGACATATGCACCGCCAAACCAAACCGTCTCCAGACAGTCGGCGGCCAGTTGGCTCTTTGAAATTCACATATTAAATCCTATATTTCAAACTGAGCGAACAGTGTGCTTACTTGGCCCGAACTTACGGAACCGTTCCGCAAGAAAGGATAAAATGTTTTCATAAAGGATCAAATTAACGTTAATTTCCCGTGCGAACGGACCCACTAACTATCCTTATACCTAAAGTTGAGTAATCCACAAACGCCCCCTTTAATTGGTTTACCACAGACCTCTATTAACGAAATGAGATGGGAAATCAGAGTATTAGCATAACAGTGAATTCAATTAGGGTTCACAAAGAGGATTACAACTTTAACAATGAACGGAAAGTTAAAGCGGAGACCCAATGAACTAACGTGGAATAATCAAAATTTTAATAAGTACGATTATCAAGTTGAATTTAAATTCGCATTGAGTCCTGATAAATTGAATTTGTTTGTTTACACACTCCAAAGGGTAACAGAAGTGATGAAAGCACAAAACGTTATCGTAATGTAAACACTCACTCGAAGTAAACGCTATTGAGAAAGAGATCGCGACGGTATCTGCGCCGGGTCGTTACATAGCGTAATGAGAACTGGCGAGCTCGACAGCCGCTCGTGCAAACTCGCCTCCACTATAACCATTATAAACAACGAAACAAACACTAGGTTCCACAGAAATTATATTACATACCGAGGCCGGTATCGCCTGAAGGACTTTGCTCCGGATTTGTATTACCAGCAAACCCTGTTATCGCCGCGTGCTAATAAGATAATAATAAAATTGTCAGTCTACGAACAAAATAACAGGCATAGAGCTTGTCAGGCGTGACACTGATAAAATAATGAACAAGCAGGGACTTGTACATTTTACATATTAATTACGTTTTCTCAACTGAACAACCAATTCATTGCTAAAGCTATATTAAGGTTGTCTCGATGTAGTTCTAAATACGAATATTCACATTTTTATATACCTATAACAAATTACCAGAGTTTACCATTATGTTTGTAACTGATGGATTTTAATAGTGTTGAGCGTGGTTTACGTATTAATTGCAGACAACTCCAGCGTAGAGCTGTGATGCGCTATCGGTTCCGAACACTTGTCAATTAGAAGCACAAAGTACCGCCCCAAAGCTACGTCGCACCACATAAATCTCGCGGCGAGCCGCACCGCGCCCGATCTCGATGGACTACTTACTTCCAAGTCTATTTTCCTCGCTAACAACTGTCTCTACAAGCAACACAAAGATTGTTGCGAACAATACCGATAAATTACTCGAGTTCGGAAGGTACTGTGTAGACAAGACAACGATCTCTAATTTAGGTTGAACAAAACAGACAAGAGTTAGCGATTTGCCACCGTGTTGTGTGCGAGTGGAGCTGTGTAAGGCTCGACGAAGGCAAATTATGCTAGAATTAACACCGCAAGCATTTAGGTCATAGGCTCCGTGACGTCAACTGGCTGCAGTGAAAGCTCCGCGCCGCGAACAATGCGTGCCGCTTGCGCAACGCGAGCGATCGCGGGGAACAATGGCGGGTTAATAAAGCCATTCGTCGGCTCATCGCTTATTCATCCACGCCCCCGACGCGGCCGACGCGGCCGACGCCTCCGCGGCCGACGCCGCCGTCGCCACTCACGTCCTCGTCACGCTTACGGTGACAAAGTGGATACCCTATTGCCAAATTTTAGCTACATTCTACAGACATTCGATAAAACTAGACTCACTTAGGAGCTACCGTGCAATATGCATTGTACTATTTTGTATCAAGGCATGAACAGCAATTCCGAAGTTCTTCAAATGTTCATAAATTGTAACGAGAGGTTAACCAATACTGTACATCTAATTTAAAGATATTCCAAAACATATTTCGTTATTACTGATCGCGTACGAAAACTGCAAGTCACAAGAACAAATTCCTCAGGAAGTGTACACTATTAGTAAGATAGATACGGAGCTCAGATTGCGATCGGCGAGCAACGGGCGCGCCGCGAACACCGCGCGCCATCCCGACGGCGGCGGTTAGAATATTTTATTCATAGAGTGAGTGATAAATGATCAGTCTCAAGCTGTATTACATTCATTATTGGCTCGCACCACGCGTAATGTTATCAAAAACTTGTTGCCGCCGAGAGCTTGCCATAAAACTATCGTTTGGGCTCGGACGCTATCTTGGGATTAAACTCGAGTACCTACCATTTGTCGTTTGCAAAACTTATAACTCATATTGACCGCGCCTTTGTTACACGCTTATGATAAACGACATTAAGAAGTCGTAGCCGGTGAATGTAAAATTACAATGTATGATATTATTCCGAAGGGAATTCAACGGCTCCATTGAAAGTTCTCGGCATTCTATTTTATGCTACGTCTCGAACTATACCGGTCAATGAAATGCTCCGCAAATCACGTGCACGATAATTTTTTTAATTATCTAATTGACAGCTATAGAAATTCCAAAACTGTTTATGATAGGAAATTGACGAGAATGATCATACACACTGTTTAATATGTTTTGTAAACATACTGAATAAACACAACCACACAATGACCAGATCCGTGCTTATTGCATCATGTCATGTTCCAGCGCAAAGTACAATATCTCGGTAAATATAATAATGCCGTGACAAGTCACGCTAGCAGCAGTCTCATGGAGCGGTTAACAATCGTTCAATTTGTAGGGCCGGTGGCCGCGAGCCCCGACAATGGCCGCGCACGCGACGTCGTAGAGACCTTAGAGCCCTAGTCGACATTCTCGTACGTAGGATAACGCGCAACAATCGAGATGTCATTTTTCAACTACCCACGCGGCGGGCGCGCGCCGGCACACAAGGAGACGTCTCGCGATTGTCGCGATACATATCTGGGTGAATAACAACAAACAAATTCACTCCAATCCTTCTGATGCTTTATGCGTATGTTGAACCGACATATCTCGCATACGAAAACAATGACCGATTTAATATAATATGCGTTGAAAACAAAATTACTCTTAACAAAAAATGACTCGAGCCTGTAACGATGTCGAAATCTCAATAACGAATTGTAATGTGGATAACGAGTTTGACTTAGCTGAGAGCGGTGCGCGTGTGCAAAGTGGTTAAACGCAAGACGCTCTTTTTCATACATCCACGATATCCTTTGCAACGCTCATTATGACAATTCACAGAAGTCAGTGCATAATTTATTGTCGGTAGAAGATGGAAACTCGCGACGAGAAATGATAGTAATTATTGACACGAACCGCCGCTTTGAGCAAAAATCCGCCAACCACTGAAAAGATCACAACCGGCCACTAACTCGAAAATTCCACATTCATAACGGGGCTCGGCGGCCGCCAGCCCGTTCGGGTATCGCAATACGTATTCAATGTGAAATTATATGGATAATGTATCCGATAAAGCTTCACATAAATAATGGAAAATTCGGAACGTTCGGAATGAAATCTCCAACTTCTAAACGTTATATTGCAGTTGTAATTCGACGTTTTATAGAGTTTTAACATAACACGATGATATTTTACGGGTGTTTACGTGGAGTCAAAATGGTAAAAGAAATCAAATTGATTCTTTATCCTAACCAAGACCAAATAATTGTCGACAAACAACATTATACCGTAGACTTGATTATAATTTATGGTGAATATAAGAAGGATTATGAGATAAAAACAACTTATCGAGCGTAGCAAACGCATAAACATTTGATTTAACGGTAATCGGATACTTCTGTACGGATATTTTTATTCTAAAAACGCGCGGGATATTAGTAGGCGATGATTTGTGTGACTGATAGTAATAATGTATATAAAGGGTGAGATAAAAACCAACACGTACACATGTGTGCAATATTTACGCGACTGAAAGTAGAAATAGTGCGCGTGTAAAGTCGGAACGAATGGTGGAGCGGAGACCAGGCCGATCCTTATAGAGGCAAGTACTCGTATTCGGTGGCATCCTCGGTGTGCCACAGTGGCGCACCCGCGAGCGGGCGCAGGCGCCGCTGATGTCGTCATCATTTATGCCGTTCATTTAATGTTGCCCACACCATTTTCCTAATACATCACATAATATGGCAGCATTACGAATTTCCAATTTGAAATTACGAAACGGAAAACGGAATTTCAAATGAAAAAAAAACTATATGACGTCATAGAAATATGGTGAGCGGTGCACACCATGAAATTAGTATCTCGCGGAACATCGCAAAATAATTGAAAGTGAATTATTGCTGCATCGAATTGTTAACAGTACGACAACGCGGAGCCGAACGGAGCCCGGCGCGCGACACGGCGGCGCGTACTCACGCGGCACGCGCGCCCGAGCGGCCGGCGCCGAGCGGCCGGCGCCGAGCGCTGCGCCGTCGACGTGCCTACGTATCCACCGGTCCACACACGTTCATTCCATGCCGCGTCATACACAAAAGCTTAAAACGACTCTTCAAATGTGCGCAGTAATTTTATGTTAAAACGTATGACGTACGTAGGGGAAATAACTTGAAAATCTATATTTCTATACATTACAACTACACGCAAATCAAACAGGTCCCACCACTACTAATAGTAGCTCGGATTCCAGATTTGTGCTCGCCTTATTCAATGGAGCGACATGGTCATACCTAGTGAAACGTGGGAAGTGTATCATACTCCTCCGCCTACCTCTTCGAGGATTACAGGCCGGGTGCTACGTTTTGTAGCGTATCAGAATTCCCGAAATAATTTTAATTTTCTTCTATCCTTAATAACCACAGGCTTTTAATAACCATCTCGTGTACGACTACAATCACACCTAATGGTGAGCGACATGTAGCCTGTAATGTAACACGTAACGTGTCATCACGCCCGTAATCCCGGAAGAGGTAGGCAGACGAATGTAGAACACTCCCACGTTTCACCAGTTACTTTTAAGTCCCACGATGGAATAAGTGGTAAGCCTATTGCCATGCACCGGACACATATCCAGACTCCGAGCCACTACTAGAAAATTTAAATTAGAAAAATTTAGCCCAACCCGGGAATTGAACCCAGGACCTCCT
>DWDV01003111.1:0-10875 GCA_018245615.1 Mimoniades ocyalus | reverse complement strand
AAAGTAACTGGTGAAACGTGGGAGTGTTTTACATTCCTCTGCCTACCTCTTCGGGGATTTCAGGCGTGATGTTATTTTTTTTTTTCTTTTTTTTTTGATATGTGTATAATGGTACTATAACGCGTTGTAATTACTATGATTGTAATAATGATGTAAGATATTTACGTAAAACTAATTTGTGAAGCATTTTGTTAAACGTCAATGACCTTGCCGTTTAACGATTATCCTTCCAGCTGTATTGCAGTAAGCAAAGTAGATTGGAGCAAAATATCTTTGGATTAAATGTAAAAAAACATTTCGTACAATTAAGAGCTGGAATTAATCACAGTATAGTTTTGTTACATTAGTAATTATATATGTTTCCGAAAATTTGTTATGAAAATTCCCCAAAATTACAATGTGACCCAAGACGTTATACATATTTGCTACAAGTTTCCATTATTCGATCAAAATAATTAAAAAGTCCCCTCTATGCATTTCTCTGACCTTACCATCCTTTCCCTCAGAAATCCTACGCGACAAAAGTTTTAATTATATCGCCGTCTCGCTCTCACACGGCCGCTGAGGTATAGCACTATCTAGCTCGCACATTATATCTCTGTCTCGCTCCCACTTACGATATTTTGTATAACCCCCAATAGATTTGACTTTGCTATAGACGGGGTGAATTACACGTGAAGACTTACTTTTTTAATTATCTGTTATTATACGTTCACGCTAGGTACTCACGGGGTAGGCAGAGGATACCGGATGCCAAATATTTCTATTTTTAAGGCCCTGATGTCAAAGATTGGCTATTTAAAAAATATATATATTCTTTTAATACTTTTCTTGACTTTTAACTATGTTGTTTTTTTTTATTTTCGAGTATGCGTTAGTGTGAATATAAGTCAATATTTATTTATTTATCAACTGCTTCGCTGGTCGTATTGGTTGCAAGTACGACTGCCGAATTGCCAATCGGGAGGTCACAGATTCATATCCCGGTTCAGGTACTACTGGACTTTTGTAATTTAGATTTTCCAGTAATGGCTCTGAGTCTGGATATGTGTCCTGTGTATGGCAATAGACTATTCCATAGACACAAGCTATTCCATAGTGAGACGTAAACGTAACTGGTGAAACATGAGAGTGTAAAACAATCCACTGCCTACCTCTTCGGGGATAGAAGGGACGATCGTATTATAATCGTGTCGTGGTCGTGGCATGTAAGTGACCCGTCATATGGAAAGAGCTCGGAACAAAGTAATGAAACTACTTGTTTAATATGAAATTTTGTTCGAATACTAATTGTTGTTTGCTGTATGATAAAACTGGAAGATGCCCAATGCTGGGCAAACATGAAGTACCTTAAAACTTGGATTAAATCAGGTTTTACTGCGTTGCTTAAATTAATTGTCTTAATACGATCACAGTACGTTATTTACGGGGTAGGCACAGAGCGCCAACCGCCACATATCTCTTTCCTTACAGACCTGACTTACTTTTTTCACATTTATGAACCGTGATATTCATATATTGCGTTATTACTAGCATATTGGTGGACAATGCATATCAGCGAAAATATTTTTGATTTATTTAATTTGAACATTAACTTCCACATGTTGGCGATATGTTTGGAATGCGTTGTAGTAAGTTTATTTTTATTACATCAAGCGCATTTACAATACAGCTTTAAATAATTAATATAATTTATAAACTCTACAAAAAAAATGAAAACGCGGAAATTGTTATCCTTACAGTAAATAAAATTATGCGTGGAAAATCGTTAATTATTTAAAAATACAATTCACGTTCATAATTCGAATGTCCGTTTGGAATGTATTTAAAAAGTCTTTGGCGCGTTCTCCATACAACGTTGTCTTAAAAACAAAATGGCGTCTATTAAAATGTACGTGTAGGACATTGCTGTTCAGCTATTCTATTAATAGACAATATTTGATGTAAGTAATTAATTTTACTATACTGATCGTGTTGACTTGTTCAACCAGGTATCATTTTACACGTGTACGTTTAGACTAGACTAGTTTTAATCTAGTCCAGTGTAGAAAAGCTTGGAATCCCGGACAGGTTAATAACCCAATTAGTACTTAGTCAAATGTATCTGTTTGATAACGCACTTACCGAGTGCGAGAATGGCGTTCATAAATTTGAATTTGGAACGCAAGGTAAAGTCGGGCCTACATACTAGTTGCGTTTATAATAAGGACAACAAAAAATATATAATTCATTCCAAGTCCTCACTGTTAGTGCAAAATCGGTAAATTGTGATCGTGGATTTGCTCTATTTGATACTTTATTTAAATTTATTTTTTGTTGTCTCTATAATTTATGAGTAATTTTATTAATATTGTAATAAGGTTATTATTGTTCTCATTTATTAAACTACATAATATAATGATTTAATTTTACGTAACTCCAATAAAGTAGATCCATTTTTCGAATTGACGATAATATTATTTCGTATGTTTCGAGTTGACTTTTATACAATAATTTATAACCATTACAAGCTACGAAATTAGTGGTAAATTCAATAGTGTGTAATTCTAAAAACTATAGCACAGAAGTACAAACTAATATTTGTAATTTATTCACACCTAAGCATGATTTTTATTTTGTTTAATTATTTTATACAAACAATTTGTATAACGATTTGTTAATTTACTAACTTAGGCTTTCAACGTCAGAGTAGAACAAACTATAGTTAAAGGATATTAAAAAAAACTCAGACGTGACTTACTACCTAGCCCGCTAATCCCAGCATGTTCTCATGCTAAAACAAACAATAAATTAAATTAAAGTATCAAAACGCAATTTCCGTATTAAATAACAGGTCAATATTGTGTCTATGCCAACGCTGCATGTTCGTAAACACTATATATACATATACACGGGGAGATTCAAACATTCTAATATCGAATACTGAGCGGCACTGTGTACTAACTTTTGTATCCAGAAATAACACCGTGCACTTAGTTGGAATACTCGATGTTCAGATTTGCTTAAGCATTTACCATTACGAAAATAACATGTAACCCGTATTGCAAGGCGATAAAGTTTATATTTGTTATTCTTTTAGTTGTTGTATAGTACGTTATGTTGGTAACACGGAACTCGGTTGAAATTATATGAATGTGTGCGTGAGTCATTCGTGTGTCGTAGAACCGTCTTCCCGCTTTGAGGGTGGTTGAGTGTGACTGCAGCCTAATGTTCTTTGTACCAAGTCCTTTAAAAAAAAACCTATATGTTTTTTTTTAAAGGTACCTATGACTATTAATAACAATAATGAATTATTATGACTATGATGATACATTTAAAAAAACTAATGCTATGTTCACACTATTTTCGCTTAATGTCAACACAAGATCTACGCTATATACGAAATATGAACTGTGATATCGTATGCCGCTTTTAACTGGTAGGGATATTAAAGGTTGCCACAAACGGAGCTTTGACATATATTTTTATACATTATAGCTACGCTATGATAAGTAATCAGAAGTCTCCGCAACCGGTGTGCGTGTTTGAAGAGCGTGATGTGAAAGCGAAAGGTTCAGGATTCGAACCTGCGCCCGCCGGTGGGACGTTGAAGTCACCAACTATTGACTAAAAATGGTTACAATTCAAACGCAAAGCGAGAATCATTCGAGCGCGTATTGATTTTCGCGCGATTCTTTTGAAAATAATGTTTATTAATAGTTTCACATAACCCTTCACGCCTACGTTATTTCCTTGTTCTGACAAATTACGCGCAGATTGGAGTAAGTGGAAATTTAAAAAAAAAATTATAATATCGTAACGAAAAAACGTAACGTCACGTCTGTTATCTTCGAAGAGGTAGGCAGAGGAGTTTAGCACACACCGACGTTACACCAGTTAAGTCTACGTCTCACTGTGGAATAGGTGGTGAGCCAATATATAATAAATATAATTTTTATATTAATACGATTTTATCTCCACCCCAGCATCACCCACATACTGCTCTGCCTGCCCGCCAAGAGAGATGCCATGATGACATTATACATATACAATCTTGTGCAATACTTCATTCGCACAGAAAAAAAAGCAGTGAATTTCTCACAGCAACCAAATTCACGGACATTGCCAGTAGCGCTGTACTAGTGTGTATAATTATGTTTGTATGTACATATGTGAATACAGTCAGAAATAGCCTCAGACGGTAAACAGGGCGGCCACAGAGTAAGGATACTTAGACATGGCGTGAACTGTGAATATAACTGTTGATAAATCGTTTGATGTATTGTTATCTGTTTCAAAACGTGGCTTCACGCCTCTCATCTCTGAAGAGGTAGGCAGAGCAGTGTAGTACGCTCCCACGGTTCACTAGTTACATTTACGTTCTCGTAAGGTTCTCATTAAGTCTTTACAGGCAACTTGTATATCACATCAAAATCTTATATTACATAACATTAAACTAAAGCGTACAAAAAATACAATAAGGAACAGTATACTTGAATCGGTTTACAAGTTTTGTCCAATGAGCAACTTTACAAAATTTATTATAAAGGATGCCAGACTAACGGATACGACAACATTCGCAGGCAACATTTGTAGAAAGGGACGTGAACAATCGTTTGTCCCGCTCTGCGCGTTTGTAGATCTATGCCTAGGACAGATTACTGCGACGGTCGACCGGCAGAACGGCGTAAGTGAGTATTTAGGAACAATGTCAAAATGCCACATTATACGTTGTTATATGCATGTGTATTAGATTTTTTTAAATTACATTTTCTTGTACAAAGTTCTATTAATGGCTCGAATTTGTTGTATACTTCATTTTGTTTGTTACTATACAATAGAGAAATTTAATAGCGGCAAAGAAATTTTATAGAGGTTTGAACAGAATCGGCTCATCTTGACCAAGTAGGACAGAGGCTGGTGACGGGTAGTCAGAGGTGTCCGAAACCGTCGCATATATAAAGATGTGTATTACGTCAGGTCTGTAAGGATATAGAAATTTGGCACGAAGTGTTCACTGCCTATCTTTTAACCAACCTGGTATGACAATTTAATATTATTAATTACAGAGCTTAAGATGTTTTTGTCTTTTATATTTGTTACACATCTTTTAGAGGGTCGGTGAAGCGTCCATTTTCTTTTAATCAGATTGACAGCACCACTTTTCCCGCGTAAACAAATGTCACTGTCAATGTGACATTTGTTAAATGACTCTTCTAATTACAAATATGGCCAGTATCTTCGATAGTTGCTTACATATTTTACATCAAAATATAGATTATTTATTATTATAATATAGCTGTAATAACATATAATCTAACAACTGATACAGAAGAATGACAGAAGAATACAAAAGAACTGTAATAGAGTCATGGTCTCTTCTAGATGTAACCCTTTGAAGATTAGGGCATCATATTCGCTGTTATTATCACGCTCTGTGTGTGGAACCCTAAATTGTAATATCTAACAGCAAATTGGCCGAGTGTCTTCAAATCGAGTATGTATGGAGCCACAGAGTAGGTGCACGTAGAGCGTGCATTGATATATGTTGATAATTTTGTTGTCAAGAGTATTATTATTGGGTCAGAAGTCGCCGAAATCGCATAGGTATGTAAAGATAGAGATGTTTGTTACTTGGTCTACCCACCCTGTAAAGAATCTGGCGTAAAGATATGTATGTTTCATTGGTTAACTTAACTTAGGTTTTTAGTAGTTATTCAAAGTCTGGATTTGTAGTCAGTGTACGGTTCACTCCCTGTTATATAAGGGGATATCGGATTTAACAGGTGTAAAGTGGCTGCAAATTACACACTTGTGCCTAACCGTTAGATGGAATACAAGCGTGATGTTATTATAATGTCGAATAATTTTATTGTTTTCGGTTTCATCTTTGTGTACTGTGTTTCAAAGTCTGTAGTGTTATCTAATGTCTTTGGTTTAATTAATGTTTGTATTTTAGTTTGTCTTTTAATAAATTTTAATTCAGTTAGTGTTCATAGCTTGGTTTGATGTATTTCAGTTTAGCATAATTAAATAATAACTTGTTTGCTCTCAGTAATAAATGTAAATTTGATATTAAGATATATTTATAACTTAAAACACATACTTAACATATATCTTACGTGCACTTATGCACATATACTGTCAATGTTAAGAAATGAAACATAAAAATTAATGTTATAAATACATGATAATCAATAATGATTCTACTGTCTGTCTGCAGCTGCTCTGTGCGCAAGCCTTGAGCGTGGTGGGGGGAGCCGCGGAGTACATGTTGCTACGGGCGTGAGCAGAATGGAGATGAAATTTTAACTTATGGTTTATAAAATGTATGTATTTTTCTTCTCATTTCAAAATCTCATTTATTCAAAATTGGTTCATTTGAACACTTTTTGTACGTCAACAATGATGCTACCAACTCTTCGGAAGATGCCTCGCTATGGAGAAGATGCGGCGAAAGAAACTCCATACGTGTGGATTTAATAATAATGTTCGCACTCCATTTAATAATAATGTTCGCTAGTTTTTATAATTTACACACTGAACAAAAATACAATTTTATCGTCATCATTATAATTAGCATCATAATTAAGGCCACAGCTGGGCATGGGTTTTCTCACCTGGAGGTTTTTATCTACGATATATTATAATGTGACACAGTACTATAAGGATCTTAACTCATGGAAAACTTCATTCTGCGCCTGTCTCCACGGGAATTATACAATACAGTGTTTATGTATTTGAAAATGTATGTAAATAAATATTTTATACGGAAATAAAATATCTTCAGTGCTACTCTTCTATGTGTTCTGCTGAAAACTTTATTAAAATGACATGTCGTGACATAACATCACACCCGTGTTTCCCCGTAGCGGTTGGCATATTACTATATATACAATTTATAGTTATAGTTGAAAAATACAACTTGTTATTTGTATAAAATAATTTTGTTTATTTAATTATTTATTTATTTAAAATTTTGCAACATCTTAAGCTAAGGGATACAAGGGCGTACTTAATACCAAATGGCATTCTCTCCCAGTCAACCCTGGGTGATGGATAGAGCATGTCATAGGCGCATACTTCACTCCGATAATATGTTATATACTGATATATATCTACACAGACATATATAGATATATAACATATATAGACATATATAAAAAGTAATTTCACGCCTATAATCCCCGAAGAGGTAGGCAGAGGAATGTAGAACACTCCCACGCTACTCCCACCAGTTACTTTTAAGTCCCACTATGGAATAGGTGGTGAGCCTATCGCCATACACCGGCCACATATCCAGACTCCGAGCCACTACCAGAAAATCTAAATTAGAAGATTTAGTAGTGCCCGACCCAGGAATCGAACCCAGGACCTCCCGTTCGGCAGTCGCACTTGCAAGCAACAGACCAACGATGCAGTTTTATGTTTTGAATTTAAAGTTATGTCTCTTCTCTCATTCCCATTTAGAATTAAGACCCTGGAAAGGGACGCTGTATTCTATGCAACTGCTCCCCACTCCTGATTGACAAGTTCGTTTGCAAGAAAGTACAATTTCAAGGTTACTTCGTATTCATAATAGGTATTATTACGGATACATCAGAAACGAATAAATTTGATTATTCAATATAATGAGATGTCACTTGGAGTGATAGTTGTAGAATGTTACGAAGATAAGGAAAGAGACATTTGAAACGAAAACATGTTATTTTAATTGAAAATTATTAATAGAAATCCATACACATGTGTTTTTGTTTGCAATCTTCTATTCGTTTACGACCTGTTATCATATTTTAAACAATTAATAATTTATTAACTTTGGATATTGAGCAATGTTAATAGATTATTGAAAATTATATAACAATTAGACAAGATATACATATTATCCAATATGATAATATACATATTATCCATATATATATACAATACACCTATTAAACAAACTTAGCGCGTTGATGTCTTTTAAATACGTGTATATTTATTGCAACCAATTAATCCCTATCATAATTACGATTAAAATACTTAATATCTGCCACTGTATCTGCCTGAGAGCCTAGTGACACAATATGTAACTTTACCACAACTCTACTAAGAGACGGAGTATATTTAAGTATCACTCCTGCAAATATTCATTATGAGGAATATATAACAAATGTAAATGCATTAATTTATCAAACCGTAATAATTAAAAATGAGTGACAAAGCCATCAATTCTCATCATTGAACATATGTAGAGCCCACACATGCAGCCGAGTACCGGCCGGGCACGCGTTAGCTCGCGGAACCGATACGCTAATGTCAGGGCCGCGGACCAGTTCTAACTGGTACTTTTGACATTTCTACAGTTTCGTCTGTCACTCAGCGAGGAGAGTAAATCATGCAGGAATGTGAACCGATTAGAGGGCGGTGTGAGCGCGAGCCAAACATCGGCCTTATCGACCGATGACATTACCAATGCGTGGCCCTTTATTAGGGCGGGCAGAACATAGATAATTATCGAAAACAGGTAATTCATATTTATTTTTGCTCCTGTAGGAAGATCATTGTTAGTTGACTAGTGATAATAATGGTACAATGATGCCATGTACTGTGATGAAAATCAGGCATGCATTCCAACAGAAGCGCATACTTGACTTGAATAATAGTCCAAGAGTATTATCGAATAGTTGCCCGCCGGCATTGCTGGGCGTACTCAATTACATATATTAAAACACAACTTTAAAATATAAAACCTTGTTACAATAAAATTTCATTACGAATAATTTGCTACTTTCGGTACCTATTACAGTTTTAAATCTTTAGATATCTACAAAGACTTGTGAAGAAGTAAAAAACTTATTTTAATTTCATTTAAATATCGCTTTTACAGAATTGGTTCTTGGTGAAAGACTGTGTAATAGAAAGTGCTCATACATATGAGTATATAGATATGAGTTTGGCTACCAAAGAAATATGCAAGTACTAAGCTTTGGAAATTTACGTTTTACGAATACCATTTTTCGAAATGCTTCTCATTTGCGGAATTGTATATCCTTAGTATATTTCATCAAAATCGCTCAAGCCATTCTTTACTTATAGTGAAGATAATTAATAGTACTTAGTATAAATATGGGTTGAAATGCAGTGAATAGAAAATTGTATTTTTTTTATACCAGTGGGGAAAATATTCATCCAAGTGAATCAGGAAAGTAATGATAAATAGCACATTGAATTCAAAAGTAAAGTTACCTCAAAACGATTCCGCATCGAATAGTCAAAGTATCATACGTTGATTAATTTTCATGTACCTAATTGCCCGGAAAAAGAAAATCTTTTCCATAATACATATGTATATGTATGTATATAGATTACCAATACAGCGTAGTGGTTTTATTTTTATACTTAATAAATTAAAGTTAATCGCTTTATTAATGTCAATTACTTTTTTACTTTTAACTTGATAAAAAATTAACGAAATGTCAAAACGGCCACTAAAAAACAGAAGTCAACTTCCTACTTAGCGTATCCAAAATATATCAAATATTTATGAAATCATACATACTAACCATTGATAACAACCATTTTATTGTCTCGCTATGGAACATGGTTCTCTTTTCAAAATGATTAGAGTTAAAGTCATGGTATAACACCCTGGCCAAGTGCAAGTCATCACATAATGTACCATAACATCACGCCTGCATTTCCTCGAAGGGACCGACAGAGGACTGTAGTACGCTCAAACGAATCACCACTTATGTTATAAATCCCACCATGTAATAGGGGGTGAGTCTATTGTCATATACCGGGCACGAATATAAACTGGGAATTTGAAGATTATTACATAGTTTTATAAAAGTTCTTTGACATTTAGTAGCGTATTGTATTATAATTCGAGGCGCGTCGCAACGGAGTAGAGATTTATGATTCGATCTACGCCAATATGTTGCTATTGCGTTACGGATACATGCAGGCGTACAATACAAAAGTTTCTTGGTGGAGAATCAATAGGTTTTTGTCATATAGCTAGCTATAAACGAGAAGTTATTTAAGTCATACAATTGACATACATACCATAGGTAAAGGTAGCAATTACTAATGAATTCTTGATAGAGATCGACTTCTAGCATTATTAGTTATTTGTTATAAGGTCTGACATATTATGTTTAATAATTATGTGTTTATGGATTTTTTGAACATTACCGTTAAAATACAACCAATTCAGATTTTAATTCAGGCACCAATCAGAGTATATAGAAATTTACGGATATCTAAGCTTCGCCAACGACCACAAAATACAACTGTAGTTCGTAGTACCACGCCATTAAGTCAAGACACTACGGACGTACGCTACGAAGGCGCGCGTTACGTAACGTTGTGGTGTAACTTATTGTTAAGCGAAAGACGTGCAACGTCCAAATTATAAATACAGTACGAGTCAGTGTCTGTCCATTTATTGCAGAGAACAAATATTTCATGTTTTATTTAAATGTATTTTAAGTTGTGACAAGGAAACCCACAGTATTGTAAACGTGACCGACCCATTCCGTGGCAGTACAAGTGTCTGTGGCCAATTTCGAGTAAAGCAGACATTAACTGTACTTTTACTAACATAATATTACACTAATCTGTCGGTTGGGTTAAGAAGTCAGGTAACAAATGTTCGCGAGCGGCAGAGTCCACTTGTAACAACTACCGTTTGCTACTATCTTCACTTGAAAAAAAATGGCAATAATTTTAAGATAACTATATTTCAAAAATCGTAAAATTTTGAAAAACTAATTTATGGTTCTTTATATTTCTGTTGATAATTTTATATGGAGTGGAGACCGCGGCTCGGCAAACGTAGTGTAGGACGCCCTCCGGCCAGGTGGGATGACGATCTGCGAGAGGCTGCAGGCAGAAGCTGGATGCGGCAAG
>DWDV01003110.1:0-10875 GCA_018245615.1 Mimoniades ocyalus | reverse complement strand
TAACTTCACGCCTGTACTCCCCGAAGAGGTAGGCAGAGGAATGCAGAACACTCCCACGTTTCACGTTATCCCACGTTATTAATTTAAATAATTCTAGTTATCTCTTAGGTATTACTAATATGCTCTCTGTCTATTCCGTGAAGGACCTAGCTTGAAGATACATATGTATGTATTAAGATACCAATGTACTACATATGTAATCAATTGTATAAAACGTTATTATTCTTATGTGGCCGAGTCAAGCCCCTATGAGGTAGGAACTGACCACCACGAGCCAAGTATTTTTATCCTCAGAGATATCCCTGCTTTTTCTATACTCAGCTATTATTTGCCATTCATTTGCAAAAATCTAGGTATTGTTCCTAGTACATAAATTTAATACTATTTCCCAACAATCCGCATATACATATATGCTCTCGCTAATTAAGAACGATTTATATAAAAATGCTACATTTTAACATGTATTAGTATATTATTAGATAATAACGTCACGCCATATCCCTTACGAATTGGACAGAGAACAGCGAACATCAAATATTTTCATCCTTAAAATTTTGACTGGCTTATTATACATTTATCACTCCTTTCATTTAATTGTCATTTGTACTTATAATTAGTTAAAAGTAAATACAAAACAAATGAAAGTACAGAAAACTCAAGATTAGGAATCACAACATTATTGACAATAATTGCAAATGGCGATATATCGACACGCGAGCTGGACTCGCGGTAACCATTTTTGTGATAAGAATCAAAACCGCAAGCACTATTGGAATCTAGCGATATCATAATGATGGCCGGCAACTTGAGAATGCCTCTATATTCCTAGACCACTGGTTCCTAAACATTAGTCCAGAAATAACGAATGCTTTACTAAATAACCAGAATTAATCCGAATCACAATGAAATAGTTGTTAAATGTTTTAAATAAATTGTAATTGTCACATTAACTTAAGTTACAGAATTATTTTGTGTTTAATTTACATAACAGCTGTATATTGACGCTAGATCTTTGATGTCTCATGCCTAGATAAGTTACTCAGTCAAACTGTAGCAAAACGAGAAAAGTTTAAAAACCACTGTACCAGAGTCACTCCCTCGAGCTCATAGATTATATCTGCATAAGACAAATAGAATAGGTACTGGAAATGGGCATAAGCTCAGCGTAGAACTCGTGCGGTTCGATCGATCACGTAGATTTTGCAACCCTCGAGACTCTCGAGGCATCTCGAGACTTGAGAAAACATATTTACCGTGGCCCCCAGGAAGTACTGATAAGTCAATGATGCGCCGCGATAAATCGTATTTGTTAAAGTCAGTAAACGTGAATTTTGGATCACGCGATCTGTATATTATACATAATATCGTATAATGAAATTGTATAAACTGTTACTAACTCTTGCGTTGAGTCAACGTTGTAACAGAATGTTGGTGTTAAGACTACATCATCACCAAAAACCCTACCATTACTATATCATCACACCAAATCTCTTGCTGGGTTGACAGAGAACACTGAACATCAAATAGTTCTATCTCTATAGACCTGGTCAATTTCGCCAACATTCATCAATCTCGTCACATATGCAGGCCATTATATTACATACGAGTACATGCAATATCAAATAATCAAATAACTAAATGGGCACTAAAATGGCCTTTGTTTATAAAGTATATATCTCGAGACGAATGTACCGGTACCAAGCGTCTTGTATCACAGTTTGTTCGTTCTAAAAGCATTGTTGCAGTGCGGTGGCACGGTGGCCGCAGTGACAGAGCAGCGTTTAATGTTCGAATGTAGTTGCACTCGAGCTGTGGGCGGGGGTATTTATGCTGGGCCCACCGATAACCTTTATTCGACGCCAGCTTATCTTGACACTGTATTTCAGCTGCGAATTTCCAAGCTATGCAAATCCGATGTCCAACATATAATATTTATTGTTTGTTTGACTAATCGTATATCGGTTTAGTGATTTAAAGACCCCTAATATTACTTGCAGTGGAATGGAGAATTATAAAATGATTCAGTGTTGTTTTGTATTATTGGAAGTGATGGACGGGTGTACCGGTATCGCAGTCGTTGTTGATGAAATTATTTCAATAGCGACGCAGGCGAAGAAAACTAAAGTGATTTTTTGTATGAAATTGAATTCTCCAATTCGAAATTCTAGTTGAACTCCGTCACAGACATAGAAAACTTATTTATTAGTGTTTGTAAATAACTAGAAGTTCAAGTAGAAAATTCAACCTACTACCGCGAGAAAAATCGGTGCAGCAATTATAGACCTATAATAGTCCTATAATACCATTACAGTCTTGTAATTCAACTACAGCCAGAAGCGTCTAGATGTTAAATATATACAAACTAATTAGGTGGAATATAAATAAATTAATTTAATAATAATAGCAAACGGATGTAATTAATCACTTTAATATGGCTGCAGAGTAAATTTTTGAGCATTTTAAAAAAGAAAACTTTCAAAATTATTCCGTCGACATGAAGAGATTGTAAAGGTCATCTGTTCGCAGCGCCTGCATCTGATTATGTCTTAATATCGGAAACTTAAATTCGACATTCCCCTGACATTACTGTCATAATTATTGTAACTCTCGTGTACGCGGAGCTGGTGCAATCTTCGGAGAATCAAATTGATAGCAATTTACTGTTGCTTTTTATAGAAGATTAATAATTTACATGGTAATTTATGCATTAAAACATATACACTATGTAACGAATTATAACGACTATAACGAATTATAACGACTATACATACATTAATACTTTACATTAAATCTTATATGCATATGAAAATATAATCATACTTTCGTATCACGTGATTATTTACAAATAAATTTGTAAATAATCACGTGAGTTAAAACTCCATTGTGTTTCAAATCGAGAATTATAATTATTAAACACCTTCAAACCAGTCGTCGTTCAGTACTCACATACAAAATAATGATCAAAACAATACAACAGTTTAGCACATCAAAAGTAATATGCGCGTGTGTTGGAAGGCAAGAATGGTCAAACACGGAGCGCATGCGGCCCCAAGAGAACCAAAAACGTAATTTATAACTACATTTACCGACCCGCCCGCGCCCGTCCGGCCACTTCGTACAATATTAATATCAGCGTCAGCGTCATTAAGAAATTCCTTTTATTGCAACTTTAAATAAGTCCGTTCTCCGATCGCCTTTAATAAAAGAGGCTACCTTTCTCCAAGGTTTTGCAACGTCGCCCTTCTTTCGAAGCGGTTTTTAATACGATGCAATTTACTCGTGTGCACTAACAAAGGGAGTATTTTTTATCAATTTTTCGAATGTTTTTATGTTTTTTTTTATTCAATAATCACTTAATCTGCGGTATTTTTGGGCAATTTATTGGCGGCTTTAGGGTCGGTTATCGCGTTTGGAGCAATCTTTGGCTCATCAGCAAACAGCGTCCAGGCAGGTTGGCCGCGCCTATAATGAGGCGAACGTTTGAACAACTCGCCGGCTACAACAGATACCGTCTGCGGTAACGGCTACTGAGCGCTCTCTTAACGTATTATACAGAATATAATTAATGATGAACTTTGTTGCCATTAACGCTAAATTCATTTAGAGTCCATTCCTAATTTTACTTCGGGTTGAAATCTAAAAACAGATATTTTCAGTTTTTTCTATATTTTTAAACGCTTATTACAAACGGCTTTCGAATGTCATATCTCAACACATTGAATTTTTTTTTCATCTCGTCAAACTTCTTACTATGCCTAACCGCTTATTTCATCTAACTTGTCTATCCATATTATCTGTTTGACCACCTTGTGCTTTGCAATTAGACATTTAACATCAGAGAAGCTTAATCACAAATATCTTGTTCCGATTCAATTAAAATAACTGTTTTAATTTCATTCACAAGTTTGATTAAATATTAAATCATTAAATAATAACAGTTGTTGGTTTTATTAATGTGTATGAAGTGATAAAAAATAAAATAAGACCGGAAAGAAAACAAAAAAAAGCTAAGGCTGTTTTAAAACAATAACACGTTGTAAGTTTAGTGATTCACACTACCGGTGTCGAGCGGCGCCGGACGCCTCGCTTATTTGTTTAATTCAAAACGTCTCGACACGACGCGCGGGCGAATAAATCATTGCATGCCCCACCGTTCTCATCACATGGACATTACTCTGCGTTTTATTTTTATTTTTTTATAACGGCTAAACAAACATTTAAGTGGCTAGATCGTTTAGGTCAGATATTGTCTGATTTAGAAGCTAGAAGTCTCAGAACCGGATGTGCATATTTAAAGTAAGTGACGAATATATAAGAAATAAGGACAGAGAATTTTGACACTCCAGCAACAAGTGTCAAATATCCTCAAGCCGACCTACTTACTACTTACGCCAACTACCTACTACCTACATCTACCTACCTCCTACCTTCGCCTACTTATCTACTACCTACACCTATCTACTTACCGGGTATGTAGAGCGATAGAATTCTAAAACACTAAACTTATTTTAAATTTTAAGAATATCCACACTAAATTATCTTCAATATTTCCGAGATGCAACCTATCTGAAGGTCCGTCGTAGCCGCGTTCCGCCAAATTACTCGCCGCCGGTAGTGTCACTTAAAATTGAAGCGTTCAGTTTTAATAATGTGGCTCGTACACTTATTACGTTCGCTGTGTATGCTTTATACCGGGCGAATGTAGAGTTCACTGTCTCGTAAATCCAGTGTTTGCAAGTGCGACTGCTGTTCAAGAGGTCCTGAATTATATTCCCGAATCGGGTAAAGTATTATCGGGTATTTCTAACGTGACATTCCCAGTAGTAGCTCGGAATCTGGATTAGTGATCGATGTACGGCTATTGCCCAGTACCCCTTTCCACGGTGAGTCGTAGGTATACCTAAATTAAAAGTAAATTGTGGAAGTGTACATGTACTCGTTCTATTCCGTCCGTATACAGGCCTTACGTTGTCTCGTATATTCCTTATGTTCGCCCGACGAGTATTTACGTTTTATTCCATATGAAGGTAGAGTTCGACTGTACTCTACTCAAAATTGTATGATTACTGTCACTTATGATTCATTTGATAACTGATCTATCTTGGATAAGACTTTTCTTAACTGCACTCACAGTATAGGTTAGACAAACCTTGAAAATTATATATAGCGTTCTATATGTAGAGTTCAGCCGTACTCTACTTACAATTATGTAATTACTGTCTTTTATGACATGTGATCTAATAACTGATCTTAGTTAATATTCGCCCTTACAACTCTCACAGTACAGAGTATATATAAAAACCTCGAAAATATTATATAGCGTTCTATATATAGAGTTCATTAAAAAACCTTCCTAATTTGTTTACGTATATAGAAACATGCTTGTGCAAGACCTCTATATGCATAAACGAATCACTGGTCACCAACCAAAAATGTTGTCGCAATTTTTTGGAACAGCATGAAATTTTAATCAGGCATTATATCAGCTTCATTGGAACTCTAGCCTATTTATCTTATAAGAGTATTATGACTACACCATCAAACATCAAAACTTGTCATCTCTTTTCTTTTAATTAAAACTAAATAAAATCTCAAATTTTCCTCCACCCTCTTGGTTGGAATTGAAATTCGACCGTAATTCAATAAATATTTAGATTTTGACGTTGTTAAGATTCTTATGAATCAGGTAGGTACTGAAGTACTAAGATAGATTGGTACTAGACTAGGTTAGTAGTAAAGTAGATTGGTTATTAAGAGGATTGGTATTGAGGTGGGTTTACTGAAGTTGGTTAATACTGAGGTAGGTTGGTACTAAGATAGGATGGTCCAGAGGTAGGTTGGCACGGTTCTGTTGATAAGTACGTCATGATACAACATTTTGAAAAAAAAACCCTAATTGAACATAAATCATAACAACTTTAAAATTTTCCCAAAACACCCCAAATATAATATTTAGTATATAATTATTTATAATATAATACAGTGAGACATTATATAAAATTATATATTTTTATTCTGTTAGTTATTTATATGAACACATCGCAAGTTTACTAGTCTTTGTAGCTATTAGTATTAATGCCTACACATATTAATGCGCCCATGAATTATTATTCAAATACAGCCGACTGTAATCTTCTTAGTATCGATCACGCATATAAATGTAACACATATTGTCGGGCGGAGATAACCTTGTCCGACAACATCGCCCTTGAATTACAAGCGAAGTAACGCCTTGCGACATCCACTCTCACATATCATTATATATTTATCGTTATTTAACATCTCTAATTAACAATTATGTCAATGAATGAATTAATTGGTTCACAGCAAACATTGAGATAGTTTATGCGTTGTGACCCAAGAGTCCCAACTAGTCACAATGTGTTACGCAAAATGGCCGGTGATATTTTTTCGTTGTAATTTTAAACGTCGAACACCTCACTGTCAGAAACAAATGCGTATCGCACATCTAGTGCAGTTATAATTAATTGCATAGCAACTAACCTGGTTGAATTATATAAACGTGAAATAATTCAGTGATGTTATACGAATGAAAACGTTTAGCCCAAGGTCCGTCGAAATCGCGCAAGACCGTCATGTAGACCTTACACAGCCTTACACATTACGACGATAAAAGAGTAATTTGTAGGAATTTTACAAAATCGTTACAATTGCATTACTTCCTATTTATTCACCTTACTTTAGTTCCTTACTTGGTACGCATGAATAAGTGTAATACATATACATATACGAGTACACATAAACTAGCAGCCGGCCCCGACTCCGCACGGGTACTTAACAAAAATTTCAAAAATTATACATTTTGACACATACACACCCTTCTTTTTGCCTAGAGGCTTACTAAAATGAAATATAAAAATAAATAAATTAAAGTAATAAAAAATAAAAAATCATAAACACACTTTATATTGTACTCTACATTATAAACTGTGTTTATGATTTGTTAGTTTTTTTATTATTTTAATTTATTTACTTTTATATTTCCTTTATCACCGATGTTCATCGGACTTAATTTAGGATTCTAATGGGGAAAGAATTTTTCAAGTCGGTCCAGTAGTTTCTGTGCCTATTCAATGCAAACAAACAATCAAACCTTTCCTCTTTATACTGTTAGTATAGATATAATATCGAATGAGGAACAATGTCTAAAGACCTTTAGTGAGCGATATCGCGACTTATCTACACTCTTTATTTGCTCTGGGTCCACATGACTTAGGGAAAAGTGACAATCAGAGCTTCACTTCATTTATGATCATCATTATATCATCACGCCAGGTATATCACTGGCTCGACGCGATGAAGTAGAAGGAAACTCGTAATATTTGTATGGATAGACACTCGTACCTATTTAGCACTCGGGACGCTCCCTGGTACACTTAAAATGCACGATAATTAATTAGGGCCACCCGAGTTGCTAATGAAAGCCAATATATTTCCATAACGTTAGTCTGCCCGTAATATGTAACGTAACGTAACGTAATATGAAGTTGATGCGGGATTGCCGGGATTGCCGGGATTGCCGGGAATCGATGATGATGATAATGGTGATGATGATGACATTGATGTATCTGATGTATCTCATAAGAAAGACTGAAATGTGTTTAGATACAATACTTACTACCACAAAATTAGTTCAGCTATTTATATAACAATGCGGCGAATAGTGTAACAGCGAATAGTAGTGTGTAAGAACAATTGCTACGAACTACTTAAAACCAGATCAATATACGAGTAAGTATAATAAATGGGAGCGATAGTCTAATGGTTTGAAATTCGTTTTCTTACTCAGGGGGCGTGTTGGAATCCTGGTGTGTGGCTTTTTACTAAATGTACGTTTTAAGATCAAATGTCACTTGCTATAACGGTGAGGGAAAACATCGTGAGGAATGTTGCACACATGAGATTTTAAAAAAATATGGTTCTCTAAGGCGCGTGACGTCTGCCAACACGGACTTAGCCAGCGTGGCAGAATGTGGCCTTAACCCCCTCATTCTGAGAGGAGACTAGTGTTTCAACAGTGGAACAATAAAACGAGTCGATGAAAGAAAAAGTATGCATAAAAGATTATATTTGACACATACTTTAAAGGCATTCATACTCGTAAGTTGCTTATGTTCCACTAAACGAATACATTTTCAAAATATGATGTATTAACTTTTGACAATATTTTAAAGGCATTCATAAGTAACGTTCCGCTAAACGGATACATTTTCAAAATATGACGTATTGTTCACAAGTGTAACCAGTTCACGAGCAATGTATATTTTCGTTTAGGATTAAGTGATCACGTGCTGTGTGATTAAATTGTAGCGTCTCTTAGTCCGTCGCACCTCGTCCAGAACACTTGGCTCGGGCGTCCAATCGCGTCATGTGAAAATAAATTATCTCGACTCACGTGTTCTGTCATGTCACAATTGACAGGACACGCATGTGAAATCTTGTATAGTCACAGTGCCTTAACTTTTGTATCTGAAAATATCTTGACAGTCCAACATCTTCACAAACGATAGCGGTAGAATGTAAGAGCGAAATTAATAAGAAAAAAAATTGTGTATATTAAAATATACTCACATCGAAACTTCGGTGAAAACTCGCTTGATAAGGGTAATGGTATATTTTCACTTATTAAATTCCTTTGGCGCGCCATAACCATATTCTTAAAAAAACTTAATATCACGTCTGGAATACTCTAAAAGGTAGGCAGAGGAGTGTAGAAAACTCCCACGTGTCAACAGTTACATTTATGTTTCACAAGGGAATAGAGGGTGAACCTATTGCCATACACTATTCACAAATCCAGACTCCAGGCCACTAGTAAAATTTCTAGTTAGAAAAAGCCAATAGTACCTGGCCGAGAATTTGAACGTACACCCTTTCGACCGGCAGTCACGCACGCACCCACGCGACCAACGAGACAGTCAACATTATTCATACGTATATTATTTTAATATTTGTCATCATATTTATTTAAAAAGTAACACTTAGCGAACGTTGTTATACAGTAACATTGTGCAGTATGCAGATCGCGGGCCGCCTAGGCACACCTACATGCCCTGGCCGTCTATGGGCAGCAGCGTAGGCGGTGCGAGGAGCTGTGCTCTGCGATCGTCAACCCGTATGCCCAGTGTGGGGATTAAGGGCATGACCGCTCAGGTGAGGCCTATGTCCAGTCTGACTATGACACATAATGATGATCAGTATGTACACATATATGATTAAAATCATCACACGTGAAAATCCAACGCGATCGAATTCATCTAACTACCAGTTTTTAACTACAGCACTTCAAGCGATTATTGTTAATTTCTAGCAATCACTTGTTAACACGATGGGAAGCCAATTTATAGCATCAATGGAACACCGGCCTTAAGAACTCTCTTTCAGCGTCCTTAATTAAGGCAAAACGTCGATCCGCGGTGGATTATAAGATCCGATTTGATTTTGATTGATATTGCGGTACACTTGTTCGGAGAAGCCTTCTTCGGTTTTAATCTTATGTCAGGGGAGTTATTTGCGTCAAAATTTCATATTGGGAGCAGGCGGGGATTAATTCTGACAGCCATGAATGGACTCGGGAAGAACGAGACTCCGAGAGCGATGATTAAAATGAATCAGATAAACGGGCCCAGTTCAGATTAACGGGCCCAGTGGGTCCCGTGGTTAGTGAATCTCACCGCTGAGCTGCGGGTCGTGGGTTTGATACTCGCCCAGAACAAATGTTTTTGTGACAAACACAAGTATTTGTTCTGTGTTTGGACGTAAAAAACGAAAATAGAATATATATGTAAGTCCGACCTTTTTATCGTTACGAATACGGGTCTTCCCTCAATAAGACGTTTAAAGCCATAACCTGCCACGCTGGACCAGTCCAGGTTGACAGACATTACACGTCTTTACAGAACATTTTAATAAAAGTATATAATGTATTTAGTTTGTGAGCCGTCCGGTTACCGTAACACAAGCTCTCCTCAGACTCACTTTGGGATCAGATGGCATACTATCATGGCATTATTATTATAAACGCTTTGATATTCAATCGACTTTCTTACCACATGTAAAACCTAATTACATTGTGCCAAAATATAAAACTCAAGTGTTAAATGAATTACCACGTAACGTTTTTAATTTTGCTTTGATCAAAGCAAAATTGTTCAGGCAACAACAAAAGCATTTGCTAATCGCTTAGTGCGCAGTTATGAAATGTGGTAATGTCGGTTCCGTCACTTCGGACATGCGCAGCCAAGAGTTAGGAGGCAGATGGAACGGACGACAATTCATCGCGGCTTGTCTACGGGTCACGAGAAACCTAGTTCTGGTTCTCTGTACACTGGCTGAATTCGAATAAATTTTGAGATATTCAAGGCGATGAAAAAATAATTAAACACCAACCCAATATTTTAAATTTAGTCGAAATTTACTTTTTGTACATTGTTTTTTTTTTATTCACCTACTAAAAAAAAGAGCCGTGTCGTAAGTTTCAATAAGTACTAATTACAGAACGTTGCAAATGTTTCTAATAATAAAGCTATAAGATTGTTATCAAATAAATCAAATATATATTAATTTGCATGCTCAGTGTGGGTCTTATGAGCATAGCCCTTCAGGGGAGCCCTAGGCCCAGCAGTGGAGTGCAATAGACCGATTATGATATACATTTGACAATACATATGTATATTATAACTAAGATGTATAAAATTATGTAATTTATATTTATTAATTGCCGCTGCATTTACAGTTACCACGAAGCTCCTTTTCAGACCTCAAATAAACCTTGTATTTATAACGTAACTTCACGCCTGTAATCCCCGAAGAGGTAGGCAGAGGAATGCAGAACACTCCCACGTTTCACCGGTT
>DWDV01003109.1:0-10875 GCA_018245615.1 Mimoniades ocyalus | reverse complement strand
TCATCAAAATCGGTCCAGTCGTTTAGGAGGAGTTCAGTCACATACACACGAACACAAGAAATATATATATTAAGATATGTAGGTTCTGTTGATACATTTGATTTTAGACTAATTTTGTGATACGTGTTCGTTTATGACTCATTGATCAAGATTGTACTGTTTTTTTAAGTTCTTGGCTGTCTGCATGCACTTCTATGACTCAAAAACGACGACCGCTCTTGATGCAGATACTCGTAAGTATATGAAAAAAACATAAGATTGAACAAATAATAACCCAAATGTGATATCGGTGTAGCCTGAATTATTAATTCTTAAATTTTATTATTAATTCTATATTATTAATTCCTTGAAATAATCATAAAAAATAAATTCCAAAACTGACTTTTAGTATATTTCTTTGGTAGTCATATTCATACATTTATATATTTGTGTCTTTTATACATTATGCTGTCTACATATATTACATACAACTTCACCAAGAATCAGTTCCTAAAAAACCATCTTAGCCTTAAATTGAAATCCTTTTTTTTAATTATCAGCCATCCAGACCTAAAAGTATTGTAGCTGACGTAAGAGATGGAGGGTTATGAAGTTATAAAAATAATTTTATTTTTAAAGTAGAATTTCGCCTGGCTAAGTGTACATAAACTGTTAGTCTGCATACATAATTAATATTAATAAACTTTAAGTTTCGGGTCTAATTTTAAAATAAAGATTTTTTTCTTAAGCCGCGTACCGTGTTTTGGTTAATTGTTTGTTCCATTTGCTAGTCCAGGCTATTCTACATAATGGCTCCACTAATTTTAATAAGACTTTCATCAGCAGGTGAAAAACTTTTTGGAACGTAATTTAGCCTAAGGTCTCTTATATTATAATTATATGGACCAGCTTAAACATTTTAGCAACTGTAAAAATTATTATCTAAGCGGGTGAATGAATCCCGCTTGAAAAGTATACAAAAGAATATTGCCAAAATACTTATATACAAAAGAATATATACAAAATAATAATGCCCCTCATTCCGCTTTACTGAAGTTTGAATCTAAAGCACTCAACTTACTCATGAATTATTTTGTTATGTTCATATTTATTATGTTTTTTAATATTTTTAATATTTATTTTGATAATTATTGGGTTTAATATTATCGTCATAAATATAGATTCCTTTTGCGAGTATCTGTATACCATTGTCATCGCATGGAGATCCTCGTGGAGTCTTAGATCGATCTATCTTCAATTTATTATTTAACGAGAATATGTTTCAGTCGAAGACAATCCCTCATTTTTTTCTCAGTGTTACTGTAGCCATGAACTTACCGACAAAATATCCAACTTTATCCAACGAATATTTATCTTTATAAATATCCAACTAATTATGTATCCAACAGACAGAATGATAAGTTATATGTATTAATAACCATACTGTGAGAATAATTACAAATTGAATTATCAAATGTTGTTTATTTTGAGTATTCTCTACACTTTCCGTACTGTCATTGCTATGTTATAAAATTTAGTTTCACAGTCGTAATATAAATATAATATTGAGTGTTCTGTAAAAACTTACCTGCCTCTTTGGTCGAGTGCCGGCAAAAACGACTGCCGATCGAGAAGTTTTTCAAGTCGAGGTTCAAATCACAGTTCGGGTACTGGTGAAATTTTTATTACTCAGATTTTCTAATTGAAATTCGTAGTAGTGTCTCACAGTATGGATTTTGTGGAGAGTTTAGGCGGGATCGAACCTATTACCCGAGATTCAGCGGTTGTAGTTGTTTCAGTAGTTACGGAGCAGTCAGGCAGTCATAATCGATTTCGTATAAATATATTTCGAGTGTGATTGAGCACTATAATGCGGTATAAATGGAAAAATATTCCACACACAGATCCTTTGACAAATTCCCATAGACAAACGGTTTCTTTCTTCGGTTCAGTTGTGAAAGGTTTGTTGTTGTAATGTTTGTTTGAGACGTGTGCAAAATGAGCTTACCTAAGGCATAAAACGTTTTGATACCCGGCATAACCCAGATCGTCTAGATCCGATGGCTTTTCTCTACCTAATGCCCAATTTCATATGATGCAAACAATCACTTTTCATCTTTAATTGTGTTACTTTCTTTTTATGTTTGTAACGATACTCAAATTATTTGCTAAAGCAGTGGTAGGCTGGTGCTTTAAATGTCAGCCGCTGACTGCGAAGGTACTTTAAATCCTGCCGTGTCAATTTTTACAAAACAATGTGCTGTTTAAGATTAAATACATATAAAGAAAAACTCAATTGCACACCCTAGAGTTCTTGATAATGTTTTGTAAAGCGTTTCAGGTCTGGTAACCCGTACTTGGCCAGCGTGACAGACTATGATCGTACTCTTATTATTTAGAGATCAGACCTACGCCAGCGGGATGATAAAAATGATGCTAATGATGCATGAAACGAATTTGTCGTCTAAGACTTGTACAAGTTTCACTTACGCGTATCTCAAGAACTAGTTGGTCTAACCCGAGATTACGTACGTGAGTACATTCCGTACATAATTTAATCAAATACCTATATGCTCGCTTTTTTAATTCAACGTCCAGTACCTAAACGCTGGCCTGAATTTTATCGTAAAGGTCAGCATGCGACCAGTACCTACCTTCTACATACATTCACGAGTCAAAAACAGCCATTTAATTAATGACGTTGCAGTATTGGCTACAAAAATAGAATTTTTACTGCATTGGCCTTTTTGAAATAAAGTATGTAAAATTCACCTACTGCCATATGACGTACAGTCTCCGGTTAATGTTAGGGACTAATTTAATTTTATTACAATGAGTGTGAGTCTCAGAAAGCTTTTATATCCATTACCTAGTATTCTCATGACCTGCGTCAGGACTTTCAATAGCACAAAACGAGACGACAATGTTAAAGATTTTTACATTTTACAAAGCAAATATAAATCGTTCATCCATGTCACTGTCCACCCGGAATTCAAACCCGGAACCCTCTTCACATTGACAAGCGTCTTAACCACCTGTACCCAATATATCCGAATGGACACTATTATTCCGATAGCAATCAGTTTAATTAATATTATTGTAATATATTTCCCTCTTGATTGTTGCTGAAGTGATCCTAAAAAGAAACGTGTACCTACATGTGACGTCATTCGTTCCCAATATAATTAGTTAGGAAGTACAGTTAATGATCGCATCGTTAGCAACTTGTCAATTTGTTTCCCCAATTATAACAGAAATTGTTTCAAAAGAAAATATTTTTCTGCTCAGATTTTACAAAACAACAAAGCACAATAAATATATTTCTCTTAACATCTTAATAATTTTGCAAAGCTGGCACGAGAAGCCTCGAAGATAAAGATTACTTTATTGTAAATAAAATAACAAAAAGATAATTAAAGCAAGCTAGGCGATAACTTGGGGAAAAAAAGCATTTTTCTAGCTACAAAACATCAACGATGATAAATCTGAAAAGATAATACGGTTGGGCTGTAAAAATGCCGATGTGCCCGGTCGCTGGTAATTACAGTAACAATTTAAAAATTAAAGGCAGAAATAAATAAGCGGCCGTCCTGTCAGTTACCGGTGAGGTTAAGTAAATTGCGTTCCAGTAAATAATGATAAAGTTAACCTCCTCACATTACATACGTATCACATAACACCCCGCCTGTCATCCCCGAAGAGGTAGGTAGGCAGAGGAGTGTAATAAGCTCGCACGTTTCAGCAGTTACGTTTACGTCCCACTATGGAATCGGTGGTGAGCCTATTGCCATACACCGGGCACATATACAGACACCGAACCACTACTAAAAAATCTAAGTTAGAAAAATCCAATAGTGCGTGACCCGGGATGTGACCCGGGATTTACCCAGGACCTCTCGATCGGCAATCGTGCTTGCAACCAACACAACCAACGAGATAGTCTGAGGTCTGAGTACTCTTTACTGGAGTAATGGTTAAATATGTATATAGAAAAGATTACTTTTATTGGCAAGCTTTTGATATCAATACAAAAAACAGTACATGTTACAATTAAATTCTTAGCTATTCAATCTTTCCATTCGGATAGTTGAAAAGAACATCTATGTCTCTTGTTTTATGTAAACCTTATGTGTTGTGCGTGCTTGTTTGCCGTGCTTGAACTATTCTCTTTTCATCTTGAAATAAAATAACATCAATCTAAAATAGTAACAATTTTAATGATACCACGAGCAATAGCTACATATGCCGGAATTGTAATGTACGATAGCACGTTAAACCTGTTTTAGCTGTTGTTAAAGTCTCGAAAGACATCTTCACGACGAAACATCATTCGCTTCTGACACGGTCCTTTACGTATTCCTGTCTCCGAGTGTCTGATAATTGAGTTACTTGCAAAAATGGAAAATTTTATCTTTCAATTTCGCCAAAGAAAATTTCGTACTGTTCTATAGGTACGACTTCGGAGGCATCCATTCGACACTTTCAGCTCTCAATGGTTACTGAACTTCATCTTGTTTGTGGAGCCTTTGTTTTCGAAAGAGAATTATCGACTTCATTCTTGTTGGTCTTTGTACTCAAACCGTATTTTGCCGCAGTACATTACTATCACTATACCCATTTCTAAAACAAAGTGCCACCGAATTGTGGTCTGAATATTGAATATTGTCTTGAATTATAGCCTCAAATATTGAAGGTGCTAACATGCGGGCACAAATTCCAAACGCTTTAGATAATTGTAGTGTTTGTGTACGCACTTAATTAAAACCTCAATTACACGAATCGAAATTATCTCCGTCTTCGGTATTACCCGTCGGTAATTAGTGATGCTTTAGCCTCAGAAGAAAAATTTTCTACATTCACTAGCTTATTGGGACATGAAGCCAGACCACTCATGAGAGAGGCAGAAAGTATCGAGTGTCAATATTACACAATTTGCTCTATTATATAATTTGCATTGTATATATGTAGGTACTATTTATCTTACCAGAAATATAATGTCACCTGAAATACAATACCTTGTTTTTCTACTATCTTTATTATTTTTATAACCAAAAAACAAGCGTCTCTAACTGCGACCATGTTTTAAATACAAATCTTGAAATCGTCGTTAGACATGATGGTTACCTCCATGGCTTCGCATCATCACACCTTTGGAACAGTTACACAACGTAATCCAAACAACACAGAGGTAGAAATAACTACAATGGCGTTGTTGTTCGACAGTATATTGAAAAGAAGGTTACACCAGCTTCGAAATTTAAATACGATTAAATATTTATTGTAACAGCCGTCCCGAAAACTGTAAATAGCTGTAAACACAAAGCCGATCGCATTCAATGCACGTAAATTACTCAATTAGCAATTGTTCTACAATATTACCGTGAGATACGACACTGTTGTTGTCTTCTTCGTCGCGATCGCAAATAAAATTAGTATTCCGGGCGCAAGCGAATAAAAATGTCGTTAATCTTTGCATTAGTTGATTAACGTGTTGAAACAAAATTTACTGCAAGCATTACACGAACTAACAATACACGATAATGTTCACGCGTGTCAAATAAACATCATGTACGCATAGGCTTCTATGTAGATGCAGATCGCGATAAATGGGCACCGTAAATTTGCACGCAAAGTAATTAAACTTAAAATTTCCTAACCGTAGTACCAAAACGGAAGAAATGCGTCATAAGCATAACAATAGGTTAAAAGTAGCATAGTCATTTACGACGGGGAAGTCCCCTCGGTGAGAAAATATCTCTAATCAGAATCCAGGTGTTTTATTCTACAGAGATATCATTGATATAGGACCAATATACATAAAACCATATAAAAATACTCTCCTTCAATTTCCACAATTTCAACACAACAACAAGTTCCACAAAAAACCAACACAATTAAAGTATTCAATTTTTACAATGTCTGTTTATAATATAATACAATGAGCAAAATGTTAAAGACTACATGTTCTTATATGTATGTATAATGTACCATTTCACATCAAATGTTTCTCTCTAAGTGATATGAGCACTCGACAAGGAAAATGAAAATATCGTGTCGCCACATCAAAGGATTTTTAGATATGAGTCGACGGGCACTCTACCTCAGAAACAAGACTTACTTGCTAAGGGTCTGCTGCCTTCCTATATCAGATATGTTATACCAGAACTCAACAATTAAATGGCACAATTCAAGAAAGGAAGAGAATACGGTGCACATAGGAGGTACATGTAAATAATTATTATTCATTTTATCGTGTAAATTTACTTGTACTCTTAGGTTCTAATAAATAAAATGTACACTTTTCTTGATGTAAATGTCCTCCACGAAAGCTAGTAACGATGAGTACGATTTTTTAATATATGTATAAAGAAATAAACTAGTTACGTTACACAAATAACTCATGTTACGCAAACAAGTTATAGGTATTTGCATTTGCATTTCTTTACTTAGTAAATTTTTTACTTAGTGGTAACACACAACGCATTATCATAATGAAAAATGTAAAATTGTTTTATCAGCAATTAGATTTGTTTCTGTGTCGCTCAAATATTTAAAAAGAGAACGTCTTTCTTGGCAGATATTTTTTTTTAAGTGAAGCGTGTAGCAAACGGTCAAGAATTGGTCACGAATATACGTAACCGTCCATGGACACATACAACCGACCTCAAATAGGACTGTAAGAATATGACTATTAGCGCCACTTGCCTCAGTTAGTACGCCATTTTAATGAGGCATTGTATTCATTTTGTAACGGAACTGCTGGAATTTGATTGTTTGTATAAGTGCAATTAATATTAGTTAAAATTACTCCTGTTCGAAATTGTTCACAGATGCGTTGCTATTCCTCATAGCTGAGATGGCCGCCGCACATGGATCATTGCAATATTTATCGCTAATCGAATATTATAAAAGTGGTTCGCATGTTAAATCTAGTTGCTTCTCATGATTAGTACTATAATATCGGCATAGACATAGTCCCTATCCTTACAGACCTAATTTAATGGTTTATTATTCATGATTTCTCTACTCAGAAATGACGAGAAAACAATTATTTGCAATGATCAGAATTTGTGGAATTAAATAAGGATTAAACGCATGGTATTTTAAAAAGGAAGTCCATGAACCTGAACATGAATGCTTGTTTCGTGTCTGAATGTATGTCTGAATGTATACATAGTGCTCATTAAAGGACACCTATGAGTGAACGGAGACCGGTTGATGACAATGATGATATATAGTTAATCAGCATCTGGATGCCATGGCAGAGGTTCTCCTTTGGCATTCCAAGATGGCTTTTGTTGACGAGAACATTATATATTGTCCACTGCTTTTACAACTGTATTGGTGGATTGTACGTGTAAATTTTATAACAAATTATTTTGTCACGCTAACTTCTCATAAAGGTAGGCAAAACGATGTTCCACCTGCTGCAGTCATATTGCTTGTCTTTTAAAGGGATCTTTAACTCCATCTTCTAGTATCTTTCATCATCTAGTTTAAAGTAGATGCGATTGTATAGACATGTGAATGCACGGAAAACAACCGATAAAGTGGGAATATGTTAATCTAATCCCAGAGAAATATTCTGTCAGACGCAATACTTCCTCTGCGGCGTGCGGATCACATTAACCGCGCCTGAGATGCGGTAAATTGGATGAATAAATGCCGACCGCGGTATTTTGATAAATTATCTTTGAGATATTGGAAGTATGTATAAGGAGGTGCTCGAGGTTACAGTACTACAATGTATTCCCTAATCGTTATTGTACGTGAACAAATTAAACCTTTTTACCATTTTCCCGAGCCTGTCACTGTCAAAATTGACTTTTTGTTAATATAAATCGAACATGAAACAGTCCTCTTTCAATTTTATAATCTGATGAATATGATCTACCTACAAAATGTTACCTCATGTTACCTGAAACTCGTCATATATCTATTTTAGCTTCAGTAAATATGTAATCAAGTCTTACAAGACAATCTAATTTGCAAACATTATATTACCAGTGTTGTTTAAACTAGACAACAATATAACATCACATGGGTTCTCATTAAAAAGAACAATATACTTAATGGCATTTCTCAAGGAATCGTAAATCATTTGTCATTATAGTCAGCCTCTTCTCGATTACTGTTGGACAGAGGCCTCTCCTATAGTAACACACTGTCCTCGATCGTCAACTCTCCATTTAAAACCACTGCCAGCCAATGTATGTATATCACTCCACTATCATCGTAAATCAATATGAGTAAAAGCCCGGAAAAAAATTTCGACAACATTTTCCAGAACAAAGGGAATGGTTGAGGTAAATTGGAAGGCGACAGATTTAAATTGTATCCTGGCGATCTATTTCTGAAGTACAGATATCAAACCCCACTTATTCTGTGTCAATAACTTTTCCACACTTTCATATTCGAATTCGTGTATCGGTGATATGAGTTATCGTCCTCTTTTCGGAGTTCAACAAATGTATCATTTCTCTACATCTTTCTTATGTAAAACCCATTCATTTAATTTTTCATTCATGGGGAGTTCTATAAAACTATTTCTGTAATAATAATAATAATAATAATATCTTTAATTCAGGTAATTATGTGACAATTAATCCCATATTAATTGTCACATAATTTCACTTTTTTATGTTTTATTATTATCAGACACAGGTATGCAGTTCATAGGCAGGATGCACCGAAAGCCAAATACCTTTATCCATATAAGTCTAACGCGCTTCTTATTCAACCATCTGATTACGTCACTGTCTTCTTACACGCACGCCGGTTTTCGTCACTCCGGCCACTGCCATCGACCAGTATCTGACCTATTTGGCGCTGTCTGTATCCATAAAAATAATGATTGAAAATACACTCGTGTCCCATGTAACACCAATATTAATACTTTGAACCTGTACATTCCCAAATAGGTGCTGTACCCTGTTCCTATATTTCCCAGTAATTTAAAATTGAGCAAATATATTAAAGGAGTATCCAGCCTACGCCACCGCCATTACATAAGTCTAGCAGTGGACTTGAACAGGCTGATGATGATGGTGGTGATAATAATGATAGTGATGATGAAACAAAATTTTATTACGAAGATGGTTGCAGTTGAAGTTTCAGTGGAAGTTTCTGCAACACTTGAATTCTTTGCACGATAATCTATCGATAATAAATTCTTTAATAACTTTAATTTCATTTAGGGCAAATATGAATTACTAATTATAAAATATAACGCTAAAAATGTCACAAGTTCATCAATCTATCTCTATTATTACCCGCCTGTCTTCCATTTCTGTAACTCTAATTGCAAGAAGAAAAAAAAAAGAAAAAAATTATATTGCTTATTTTACTTATTGCTTTTATTTTACTATAATTTTTAATGATGTATGAATTGTTGATTTCTGTATTTATGATCCTTAGTGATTGAATTAAATGATTATTATTATTATTATTATTATTACTAAAGTGGTTACTGAAAATAATGGTAAATAGAACATTTTGTAGGTAGAAGCTACTGTAAAAAACTACTATAAAAAGCTACTGTAATAGATAACTATGTCTGTTGTCCAATCACATGTAATAGAGTGTAAATCCAAGTCCAAACAAGAGAGCCCTGTCAGAAATTGTCTAATCATTTCTGAAATATAAACTACATTATTTTATTTTGTCTGCTTCCTATGTATAATTGATAAAGTTGTTGAAAATTAATAAATTCGATAACAGGCCAAACTAAGAAGTTATGTTAACTTGATAAACTTTTCGAAAATATCACGAATAATTGGACAATGGTGGTTAAAATGTCGTTAGAATAACTCTAAACAATAAAGCAGCCTACGTACCAAACGTACGAAATAAGTCTTGAAGGAAATACAAAACGATACATCAAAATGAAGCGTCAATGGCCGGCTTGAACAAATTGGTTTCGTTATATGAATATTCTATAAGTGACGGAAGTTGCCGAACTTGCCCGAGGCCGAGACTTCCGGAACACTCGGAGTAATTCTAAAACTGAGGACCCTAAAATTTTAATTACGCTATTCTTCTTTGAGTGTTTGCTTATTATTCTAACGCTTAGAGAACCCATTTGCTCCGTTAGTACCCTTTGTTGAAAAGATGGTTTGTGTGTTTACGTATTACGCCCGAGCGTTTCGTCTCCCACAACGCACGCTAAGTACCAGATTCAACTCCATAACCCTATGCTTTACTATATATGCATTGTTTTATACATTTTATTTATAAATTAAGATTCGTGATCAAATAGTATACATTACAGTCTTATTACAATCTCACGTCGCGACACAGCGTTTAGGCCTCTGGCAATAGATGTAATAGTCAAATTATACGGCGCAATTCGTGTTAGATTATTATCAGTAAATTTGTCTGTCTCATAACGTCTGACGTACTTGTTCGGTGGTTGGTAAACGTGACTGCGGGGGTGGGGGTTGTAGAGTCGATTCCCACCCTAGACAAAAATTTGTGTGATAAGCACAAGTATTTTGTTCTGTCGTTTGGGCGTAAAAAGTATCTGCGAGTATATTTATTTATTTTTTTATTTTTTTCGACCCTTTTATCGTTCCACTGCTGGAACATGGGTCTCATCATAGAAGTGGAGGGTTAAGGCCATAGTCTGCCAAGCTGGCCAACTGCGGGTTGGCAGACTTCACACGCGTCAGAGAACAGTAAAATATTATACATACATATTATGTATTTTATCAGAAGTATGGTTGCTTTAGTAAAGGTTCTGCCAAGCTTGGGATCAGATGGCGGTGTTTAAAGATGGCCCAAGACATTAATTACAATTTTTAATAATAATAAATAAATAAATATCTTGGGACATCTCCACACACGGCCATCTGATCCCAAAGTAAGCGTCAACAGAGCTTGTGGTATGGTAACCAG
>DWDV01003108.1:0-10878 GCA_018245615.1 Mimoniades ocyalus | reverse complement strand
ACTACTAGAAAATCTAAATTAGAAAATTTTTGTAGTGTTCGACCCGGGAATCGAACCCGGGACCTCCCGATCAGCAGTCGCACTTGCAACAAACACGACCAAGGAGGCAAAGTAAATTTAGAAAATATTCCATTTGCAGGACATTCAATGAAAATGGTGTATGGATGTAAAGAAAATGTTACTCTACTTTAAATTTAACTATAATTCTGATCACCTTGTCATTCAGAGAAGCCTGGCGTGAAGATATGTATATATGTATGTAAATCATTCAACTAATTTACACTTCATAATCGATAATTTGCATCAGTTACCATTTTATAAGCCTTTAAGTGTAAGTATAAAGAGCCCTTATGAATAAACAAGTGTTAAAAATTGATAGACCAAATTGCAGATGTCACTAGTGTGCAGAAGGATATTTGTTGTGTTCTCATAATCAAAATCAAAAACCATCAAGAAATATGATATAACAACATTTAAATCTGGCATATGCAGAATTCCTATGAGGCCAGATATACAACATTGCATGCTAGATTGCATTGCATATACCATTGTGAATGTTGAGGTAAATAGTTTTGACCTAATCCTGAAAGATTTGAATTTCACAATTACTTCATACCATAATCAGTAGATAGTATTGCCTTTCCCAAGTTACTAATCTGAAACACCTCCATACGATATGATATTGTTGTGTAAACATAACAATAAATGTAACAGAATTATAAGGTGTTCTAGAACAATCCTTTATAGTTGAAGTTGAGTATAAGAAAATAAGCAAAGCCAGCTGGCCTGATTCCTAAATGAAGTTTAGTAGAGGTACATATTATTACCAAATATATTCTATAATGAAACAGTGGTGGTTACAAACTATTATTGGTGCATATTTTCTCTGTTGCTTACCCTTTCTCTCGTATAGAGTGCAGCTGTTTCGGGGACAGTGGATGAGGCTCCATGCCGGCATCCAGTGCCGCCGCGTCAAGTTCATCGCAAGGTGGTGCAATGATGATGTCTGATGGTCGATTGCCTGGTCCCGTGAAACGGGACTGTGGGAGAACTGTCAGAAAATATATTGACTTTTTAATCCCTTTTAATTATCTTTCTCCACGTGTTTATTCTAAATTTTAAACTTTTTAAATGTAGTTGTCACTGCCATTTTTATATTATGTGTAATGTATAATTATCCTTTTAATCACTCCAGGTGGTGATACATTGCCTGGTCTGCAGGTCTATTTGTTAATATATACAAAAAAAAACAAAAATAAACAGTTAAAAAATAAGATTCTTCACAACATAAAATTGTTTAAAAGTTACAGAGAGAAATCATACTATTAAATAAAAAAAATTATTCTTATCATCTGTTAAGTTTTTTCAAAAGTGAAAATGGTTTTAATTGCATTTTATTAAACTATACCGTTGGATTTCACCATTGTTACACTTTTTTAAACCTTGCATGCAATGTGACAAGACTGTTTGAGCAATGCGGTTTTTATAGCATTTGACACAGAGCTTACAGTTGTAATGTGCTTGTATTTTATTTTAATAACATATGTTATTATATATTTTGTCTTATAATGATACTGCTATATTGATACTGATATACTTGAATCTTGAATAGATCAGTTGTATTTTTTTATTTACATTTTTTCCTGAACGTATACTGTATTTATTATGTAATGTAATTAATACACATTACATTAAGAGAAACAAAAAATTGAATAAATGTCACATTTTAAATAATTCTGTTATTTGGAAGACAGCATTCTTCAATAATGCCAAATCAATAAACAGCCAGCACAAACTCATAGTGTATGGAGCATGAAGTGTTTACAAGTGACATGGACAAAAGAACCTCTGACAATGATAAGTAGACTGGACACACATTTATTGCACACCTATGATAGACACAATGAGCCTTCAATTGAAAAATTTGCCAACTGATTAACCCAACAAGACACACTCAGACATTACTATATATGACATTCAATCATTCTGTATATACTATATTTTATGTAAATGAAGGTTGTGATTTTTATTGTTCAGATAGCCCACTGCTGGGAGTGGGAAGTGTAATACTTAACTGAACTGATAACTATGCTGACTATTTATTCAAGAGCTTCTGACTTATTTTTTATCAGTTTTAGTAAATTCTGTTAAATGGATAATAAATATTATTTAAAGTACCTAGCTGTTGTAATGGTTTTATATATTGTTATTATAGCTAATACATTTACATATTCTTATAGTCTACAAAGTAATTTAGATTAGAGTGGTTTTAGATGTTTAGAAATTTCCATAATGCATCACAGACACTGCCACAGGGTCCCACAATAAACACAGAAAAGTATTATTAATAAAATATCTCATTGACATACCGATCGGGAAAGTTTTCCAGTGATATAGGAAGTCCTCGGCCACTTGCTTGATGTTGTTGACGAGCTGTTCCACTTCAGGCGGCGCACCCACTAGCTGCACATCGAAGCGCAGCGGCTCGCGCTCTGGAGCCGGCGCTTCTAGCAGCAGCGAGTTCGGCCGGGAAGCCCGCTCCTCGCCCATTGCGATCAAACCACCACTAGCCGCATAATCGCATAAATAACTTCACACCGACCACTTACTGTTTCATTATTCAAATGTTCACTCATTTCAATTAAACAATTGAAAGCTATTAATACATGGACGTAACACCTGACATACGGCACGATAACGAGCTATATTTATACGAGTGGTACCGAAACTTAAAATAGTTTAATAAAAGCAAAAAGACCGGAAAGAAAGGCGATACAACGACTGAACTCCTCAAGGGCTTGACAAACTGACACTGACAGTCTTTGTATCGCTTGACAGTTTGTAATGTCAAACGCAATGCCGCCATCTTGACGATATTAAAGCTTGAAGTACAGATTTAAATATTTATAAAACGTATTAAACGATTAGGATCGTAATTTCTTGAGTAATTATAATTTTTCATTATGAATAAAATTAAAAATAAATAGTCTAATATATTGAGGCGGGGAATGCAACTTGAATTAAAAAATATTTCCATGAAGAAAGATAAGAAACAATAACATTATTCGGTTCGCCACCTCTTGTTCTTATCTGTGCTTTATGGTTCTTGTTTCGATGGTTCTTGTCAATGTGGTGATTTCTTTATTGTTTATAAAATAGGATTTTTATTTATGAAATTCAGTTATAATTGTAGATAGTGATATACATTCCACCATTTTTATACCTCTAATTGTCTTGACTTATACAATAACTGTTAAAATACATAACGTTCGTGATCCTAAAGGAACTTGAAGGTGATCGGATTAGGTATGTTCTACATTGCCTATCAATTTAGAGTATTATTATCATTTTACGTTTACGTCGGGAGTTTTTTTGCGTTTCGATTGTTATTCACGGGAATCGACGTTACTTAGTTTTGTTTAGCTCGGTAAGTTTTTTGTTTCATCGTTATATTTATATGGTTTCTTTTGTTATCGTAATGTCTTCGTTTTCAGAGCGATGGAAGCAATGGATATTCAAGCTGTGGAGTCGAAGTTGAGTGATGTTACAGTGACAGCGATTCCGATGAGCGGGAAAGCTATTCACAAGGAACTAGGACATTCGGGCAGCAGTCACGCCACAATATCAACAGTTCCCGCATCGTCGCCGTCCTCCAAAGATAAGGATAATGGGATGTCTAAATACGCTCAGCTACTAGCGGTCATCGAAGAGATGGGTAAGGAAGTGAGACCTAGCTATTCTGGCAGCCGTAGCTCCGCTGAACGACTCAAGCGCGGCATAGTGCACGCTCGCATCCTCGTAAGGGAGTGCCTGCTAGAGACCGAGAGGTCAGCGCGCCAGTAACTCCATGTGATAAAGTGTCTCAGTCAATTTCTAGTGTACCTCAATCTATGGCACTTTAAAATGGAGTTTTAACAGTTTATGGTCATAGTTTTATTTTTCAAGACACATGTTGTAAGAGACAGTTAGCAAAGCCAGCCATTACACCACTTTGCTGTTATGTGTACTCCAAAACAATTGCCACAATGTAAATTTATTACCTACTGTAGGCCAGACTAACAAACTTTTACACTCTAGTTATTGTTATATATTTTATAAATGAAACCATAAGACAAATATTTGACAAAAACATAAGTGTATTTGAACTGTATACAATATTTATCATAATATTTACACATCAACAAGTTTGATTATAATGAAATGTAGCCAGAGTTTTAAATGCCATTTGTTTAAGAATGAAAAATCTTTATGTAATGGGTAAAATGTAATTTCAAGATTAAATTATGTTCTGACTTAACTTACACACATATTCTCGGGATGCCCAACTAGTTTCAGCAGATGGTCTCCACTGTGGAATTGCTTCAATCATTGAGAGCTTATCAAGAACGTTATATTTAGTACTGAAACTAGTCAGGCTGTCATGAAAAAACATGTGAGTGAAGCCAATAAATAATCTAATTCTGTTCATAGGTATGAAGTGTTTAATTGTAGACCCACATTTTACTATGGGTTTTGTAAGTGAATATCAACAATTCTTATGTCTTGTACATGTGTGAGCACTTCCAGGCTAATCATTCAAGATGAGTATCACTGTTGAGTTGGAAAGCACTTGGTATTCAATGTTCATGATTGTTGGAGGTTTTTACAAGGAGCAAGATTATAAACACCATGAAACATACATGTGGTAAGAACAAGATGATGGTAATAGATAACTCTATATGAATCTTCTATTACAGCACTAAAGACAGTGGCTCTTTTGGCTGAATGTGTTAAAATATGTACAAGGATTTAGACAAGATTTTATGTCATAGATAGACTATTGTACTGACTGTAGTGTCATACTATGAACTTAGTTGATTAATTGCAATATTCGGAATATCAAAATTTAAATATACAATGTTTTTTCATATAATTTCATGTAATCGTATTGTGTGTCCCAACTTGCAAATTGCTCATGAATGATATTTGCAATGCTACCATTTTTTTTTGTATTTTTAAATGTGTTATTGAAAAAAAATATATAATTGACATTATTTAACAAGAGTTGATATTATTAGATTTAAACGAAATATATAATTCAGGGTACTTAGACATTAAATTTAAGATGTCGAAATTGCTAAATTGGAGCACATGTATTGTTTTATTGCATTGGAAAAGGCATAGGTTTGGACATATTTTGGAACAAATTTTTTGAAACAATGTATCTATAATGAATTTCCCAAAGAACATTCTCTGCTTTAAAATGTATACTGTTTCTCTTAATATAATATTATATAGATAATTTAAATTTATCATTAGGTAATTGGCAATTGTATTGTATCATGAAATCCTTTATTCATAAACTCTCGCTTTCTGTTGAATATTATGTCCCTTTCCGTCATATTACAAATGTGTTGGAGAGAGTGAGATGGTACAGACAACAGTGAAGAACGGTTTATGAATAAGGATGTTAGTTGTTATCTCTATATCAACTTACAATTATTAAAGTTAGGTTCAAAATTTTGATATTTGCATAACTGGTATGTCTTTAACTGTATTATAACGGTTACCATAATGTAAATTTCTTTCTAAATGTGTCATAGAGTCATTGGTGTGTCATATTTCACTCATAGGTACAGATCTTGTTCTAGAAGTAGCATGGAGCATATTCCAGTACTCTCGATGGAAGCCATATTTCTTCTTGCAATTACAGAATAAAGTAAAGTCTTAGGTCTATGAAGTTTTGCAAGTTTGCTTGAGAGAACTACTCAATTACACATACCATAGGTGATTCAAATGTTAGCCTGATTTTATATGGTCTTATTGTGAATAACACACAAATTGATAATATTGTTATATAGAATGTTTCAATATTTCTTGAAATGTTGAGTAATACCTTTGTGCAAACAAAATAGTTTCAATATTCTAGTGCACTACAGTGTCATTAATATTGTCCCAGTCTAATTTTGATAAAAGATGATTTAATTTTTATATCATTAAATGAGGGTAGGTCACAAGCCCTTAAACCTAATATATCCACTACGAAATTAATAAAACGGCAAATTTGATACATTTAGGTTACAATCATTTCTGTTATGTATAAATGTGAACACCCATTTTTGATGGTGACTAGAAATGAGTGTGGTTTATTAGGTCCAATGAATGTATTTAGATCTCTTTTTAGTGCTCAATTGGACTGTGACGAAGTTCTCAGTAATAGATGTTTTTAAGCTTATTTCTTAAATATTGTACACCTTAGGGGCTGTGGCTTCATCCACATTTCAATTATGATTGATTTTCCTAGTGATGCATATCTTCAGCTTTTGTTTAAAAGAACTTGTAAAATAAAAATCTTGATAACTGATAGTTAATGAAGTTTATAGCAATTATGTAAAGAGGAACAAGTACACAAATTTATTATAACCATGAATTCATACATACAAACCAAGATCCTGCTAATTTTATGATATAGTGTTGAAGTAATATTGAAAACGGTTTATATTGGCTTCTGCCTATATGTTTTCCATGTGTCTACATTACAACAAATGTTACATGTTTCTCTAAATATATTTCTACATTTATAATAATTTGCAAAGATTGTAAAATGTCATATATCCGTGATGATTCTCTTGAACAACTTTTCTCAGGAAATACACATTGTCCACCATATATGTACTAGTATAACTGATAAATAAACATATAGTTATGTCCTGTTAGAACTTGGGCTGTGATCGAAACATTTATTGTGAACATCTACCTCAAATACAAGCAAAATATTAATTATTTATAACGGTAATAATTGATGTTGTTGTTAAAATGAAAACAGTGACATGTTGTGTTAGTTAGTAACTAACCGGTAGAGTCAGAATTTATGAATGTGTGCACCTTGTAGCAGTGTTCATGTGCACAGTGAAATCGACATGATTGTTGTATTATGCAGTGATATTATTGTTGTATGGCTGTTCAAAGGATTCATAGTCAGATGCTGATGATAATGTGGATGTAGAAAGGCTGTCGGTGCACTGTTACATTGTTTTAAATAAGTGATTCGTTCTTCATACAGAACAGAAGTGTCACCTTAAGAAAGGCAATGTTAATCACCTTGTTGGAAATGTTAACACTTTGAAGGTGTTTGTCCATATATTTGTTACCATAATAAATTACATTGTCATTTCATTTTAACAGAGCAAAGCTCAGAATAGTTTTAGACTAAAATTAAACATGTAATATTTGTGTGAACTAAGTATCGGTTTTTAACTTGCAATAGAATAGTTATATCTTATATTAACGAACCAATTCACGGGTTTTGACAGTGTACCCACAGTCTTACAAAGCCAGTCTCGTGTGTGACCTCGGCATAGGGATATTATAGTTTATAAGACAACGTGCTCATTATTTTGATTCGTAATTTTAATTTTGACGTAGCGTAAGTTGTATATATAATTTAGTTTTTAATTGACTAAACCACCTTGTAATTCCATTTAATACAATAGTTCATTTTTTGTGTATAATGTGGAAAAACTAAATCGATGGGCGTTTTATAAACCGTTGCGTTTTGTAATCGCTGTTTCAAATGTGACATGTAAACTCAAGTAATGAAATAATAGTTCTTTAATTGTTCTTATAGTTTCATAGAATCGATGATTCAGTTTAATTAACAGTACACAGGATAGTTGAGCGAAACATGTGCACCGTTGGATTTGTCGGTTTTTTTTCGTCTATTGATTTGGAACGCGCTGCGGTTTAAAAAACGCTCGTTTATTCGTATCAGTAGTTAAGGCAAAGTTTTAAACATACGATAATAAATTGTCGGTCCAAGTACCGTTGATGTATACTTGTTAGCGTGTAACTAGTTATAATGTGAAATTACGAAATAGATATAAAATAAGTTACCATTAATGAATAGTACTTACTTGAATGTTAATGTCCCGATGTCCATTTCCATTTAAATTTTTTAATATTATATCGGATTTTCTTATACACGTGAATGTGTTGTTCATGATTATATAAATGATAATACAAATGTGGATGATAAATATTTATAAAAATATATAATATGTACGATTTGATGTTTAAGCTGTGGCACATATTTGGGTCTCGCCGCTGTTGACCTAATCGTTTGAGTTGTAAGGGTTGCCAACCATCTATCAATTTTAGCTTTTTTATTGGAAATTTTGGAATTTTTCAACTTCACATGCTTTTTTCCTTAAACTATTTTTTTTTGTTTTTGTTGTATAATTGATACTTTAGTTAGTTGGATAGTTTTATTTTTTATAGCCTGTCTCACTCAAAAGATTTGTAAGTTATTGTTTTGTTACGGAAGATTTTCATTTTACCGGGAAAAAAATAACACGTATTGTAAACGCGATTTACCAATTTAATTAATTTTAAGCATGGCAACCTCAGCGAAGAGTTAACTTAGTACCTCTTTGTACCCTGTTACCTTGTTAAGTATAAGCAGAGTTTTACTATGTACCCAGCTCCACGAACTCCAAACTAATTGTAAGTGACGAACCATAAGACAGTACAAATTTTAGAAATATAGTAAGATGTACGTTGAACATGTGAGACGAGATATGATGTTGAATTTGTAACTGTTCGATGTAAGCGTTAGTATACCGTATTTATTCACGTATGGACTTATTTTTTATTATAAATAAATATATGGGTTTAAAATAGTAAATGTGGTTTAATTTTATTACATTGCTAGAGTTAATTAAAGTTGTGACCGCTAAATCAAATATAACGTCATAAAAATATATAAGTGAAGCGATCCTAATACAAAAACTGGAAAATTTTATCATAAAATAACAATATCGTAACTTTGACGGTTTTTTTAAATGCTGGTTTAATGAATACTCTTAGGAGACGTGGTCAATGAAACGGACGCAGACGGCCCAATTCTAATTTAATAAGTAAATCATATAATTTATGACAAATTTGAAGTAACATAAATTTTTTGTAGACAATAATAATTGAAGGAAATATCAGCTTTTTGTCATAGCTCCTTATATCACCTTTTGTCATAGCTCCTCTTTTGCTTATTACTACGTGGTGTTTTTATTTATTACTTAACTTGTGTGTATATTAGTGAATTAATATGAATATTTCAACGATCGGCAGAACAAAATGGCCGCGAGGTGGACGTGCAAATGGCGGTGGCGCACGGGCTATAGCGCTGACTCCGTAGAGTGGTGTCCCGTCGAGGGATACCGGGACGTGTTTGTCTGCGGAACCTACCAGTTGGATAAGAAAGACAAAGGTGAAATAATAAATTATAAATTCCACCAGTTATTGCAGTGAATTGCAGCAGTGATAGCCTTAGTGGTTTGAAATTCGACCTCTCACTCCGGGAGACTGGTTTTAAATCCTAGCGCGCACCTCTTAAAAATGTGCGTTTTAAGTTTAAATATCACTTGCTATAACGGTGAAGGAAAACATCGTGAGGAAACCTGCACATCTTAGAGTTCATAAAAAAAAATTGTTCTCTAAGGCGTGTGAAATCTGCCAACGCGCACTTGGGCAGCGTGGCAGAATATGGACTCAACCCTTCCATTCTGAGAGGAGACCCATGTTCCAGCAGCGGAACGATAAAAGGGTCGAAAAAAAAACTAAAAAAAACATTCTGAGATTTATATTATGTTTTAAGATATCAATTATCCAAAATTTCAAAGCAGTCAAAATAAAATGTTTTCATCAAACGCACAAACAAAAATTGCTTTGTACATTGGAAAACATTGATCATAAAATAATTCGGTGTTACAGTAAGTGACTGAGCATTTCAAGTGCGACAGCATTTCACAGTGCGACACGGGCCTTAGAGTTTGAAAGCTTTTAGCAAAATCTAGCAGTCGGCCTGTTACAAGCGTCGTTAACAATTCGCAACTGCGTCTCGAGAACTCGTTACACGACGTCATTATCATGGGTGTGTAGCGACGACTTCGAGCTAAATTCATACCTTTCATTTTACCTTTGTATAACATGTTCTCTTCGTCCTTTCTATGAAAGTGAAAAGTAGGCATGCTGGTGATTCGATGTCAACAACTAACGCTGTTTATTTCTAAGTAACTTTCATTACGACTACAGCATTCCTAACCGAGTTTCGCCTACACATTTTTAAACAAAATAACAACGATGTCTGATTGGAAATATTTACGATAAGATTATCCAATGTTTTTACGTCACTTTTGTGCCATGAAGAAAAGGTACCATTCACGATTGTAACTCAAAATTTAAATTTTTTATAGTGAATATTGTAACGAACGCGTGATAAAATGTATAATGATTTTTAATGACTAGTTAAATCCATATGCATAGCGACCATCTCAGTTCTCATAAGTAGTATCGGTAGCTTGGACTATATCAAATACGAACTATACAAGTGCACGCATACCAACAAATATTGACTGGCCTATTGTAACAACCAATGCCTATTCTAGCAGTCCTATTTTAGTATTATTTTTGTATAAAATTGCTGATTTTATACAAAAATAATACAAAAAATTTGTTTCACAACTAACCGACACTAAAAGTCCACTTACTACAGTCAGACAGTCAGTACACTGTAAAGAATTGCACTGATTGAAAGATTGCACTGGTTGTATCAGTACATAAGATTGTAAAGAGACTCAGTTGCTATTCCTTTTACTAAAAAGAAAAGAATTCAGCTACCTAAAACTAAGACCTAAGATCTTGTGTCAAACTACGACCGAAGATCTTGCCTAGGACTAAGACCTAAGCTATCGCCTAAGACTTCGAAATCCTTTATTTACGAACATATAACAAGTTTGAATTATGTTATGCCATTGATAATATTTTAGTTGGGTTGGAAAAAGGTTTCAAAGTTATATATAATATTTTTGTTTTCACAAGTCCGTCATAATTAGTACTAATTCTATA
>DWDV01003107.1:0-10878 GCA_018245615.1 Mimoniades ocyalus | reverse complement strand
CGGCGCGTTACACGGGGGGGAGGGAGGGTCAAAAATCTTCAAAAATTGCGTTACGTAATACTTGAACGCTCCCTTACTAAGTTAATGTAAGATGAAAGGGTAATGGTAATCATTATGGTAATGATGATGTGATATGTACAGTCTTGTAATTTTCTTACACATCTGATACGAAAATATATCCCTAGATCATAACCGTGCATCAGGAACAAAACATTTCAAAATAATTTAAAGCTGGTGAAAGATCATCCAGTGTATATTTGATTCTTTCAGCAAGTGATAATGCCATTCGTAATGTGCACGATGCTAACACAAATCTTTAACAACGGCAAAGCTCAATTAGAAGCTTACATGAATGACGAAATTTTGGCTACATTAAATGCCCCAGTTGCCACTTTTGACATCACGAATGGAATTAATAGAACGACGAGACGAGCAAGCACTATTAACAAATTAAAGATTTTATATCCAAGGGTTACATTTAGGGATTTGGACACAGGTTATAACTTTTGAATGATTATTGAACTGAACATAAATAAAAATATGTATATTCCACAATTTGCATTTTAAACAGCAAGTAAATATTTTATTTTGAAATGAAAACTGACAACGAATAAATTGTTCTAAAACAAATTACTGTAAAAATTTGGTATAGCGATGTTTTCCGGTCAAACCCGATACGAAGGTTTCTTGCACCCTTTCGATAGATGTTTGATTGCAAAGTCTAATTTTACAGATTTAAATAAAGATAAAGAGCCATTACCTACTAAGCAAGTTTTTGGAGTTAAATTAAATGATACACATGCCGTAGTTCAATATGACCAAACAATAAAATATTCCGCTCATCTCGCCTTGAATATTTTAAGCAATATATTGGCTGAAGAATCACTGCGAAATGGACGTAACAAAACAATTAGTACAAAAATTAGCGTGAAATGGCCCTTAAATAAAACATTGCATATTCCTAAAGACAAAATAAATTGTTCATTATTTGCGATTTTCAATATTTTCAGTAAGTAAGATGTTTAACTTTTCTAGGGTTAATTCACACGTACACCAAAATTAAAAAAAAAAGTTTGCATGTTTACTTGTTACATTAAATTTTAATTTGGTTCATTTCCATTTTAGAAAGTATGCTTATTAAATGTGCAGAAAAAATTACAAATCTTCTACTTCCGAAAAAGATTCTATAATGATTTTCATTATTACATAATATATTCTAGTGATATTGGCCACTTGTGTGAATGATGTGACGCTTCCGTGCAAAGAAAGGCTAGCGGTTTCCCGCCATACGCACTTGATGACTGGCTGCCCCCCATACCTCTACTGGCTGACAACGTTCCTCTACCATATAACTGGATACGTTTTATTTTGCTGCACTGCCGCCATAATTGCCGCTGCCTTTTGTGACACGGACAAAACTGTTAATGATAGCGCTACGTTAGGTAGCCTTAATATTCTTTTATTATTTTTTTCTTCTTTGAGTAATTATTTTATTTTCTCAAATCACTTAAATTGATGCTCTCAATTTTTATGATAAAACTGTATTCATTTTACTTTTCGTAAATACTCTTATTATATTAATAAATACTCTGTAGATACTAGTACCGTACGGTACGACCTATACCATAAATAACATGTGTTACACAAATAATTGTACATATAGGTGATAGATAAGAATATCATATACCATTTAAGGAACGCATTATTGAAAAAAAAAATAGAACGTGAATTAGGATTTCATAAGAGACCAAGTTGGGTGTAGTATTTCGAAAAGCATTTGATGTTAACTGAAAACAGTTATTATTATGTAAATAGTAAACTAATCAACTATGTCTAAGCTAATTATTAAATTCGTCTTCATCGTTGAAGGTGCTTACGCCATTGCTTTATTTCTCTGTGGAATAAATTTATACGCTTTCTCCTACTTCGTAAGTTTCTACTTCAACGAACGTGGTGCCTCCATGTTGCTTATAGCCTTCACTATTCTATTTGGTACGTATCCTCCGACCTCGGTCATTATTACTTCAGATATATGTAGGTAGCTATAATTCTACTTGACGTTGACTATTAATTTCTATATATATGCCATGGTAAGAAAGCGTTAAGGCGAACCATGTACCTACCAAAGATAACAGTCGTGAGAGCGTTTAAAAACGTAAAAACAGAGTAAGCACTTAAGAACATTTGTTATTATGAATCAATGATGAATGAATAATTAGTCTATTACCAGTCTATATTGGACCGACAGCATAATGAAGTGCATGTTAAAGCATTTTAGATTTCCTTAACAACCAAACTAACCCCCTATAAAAACAACGCTCAGCAAAGTAACTCTGTTAGTTACACACAGTACATAAAATCAATAGTGTTCTCGTAACCAGGTTTCTTATCACCAATATTGATGATGGCACTCGATGACTTAAAGACTACAGATCAAAAGCCATTGTTCTCAGTTGTAATGGATGTGGTCGGTATAGTGATACCGGCGCACGTATTCACGAAAACGGTTGTCAAAATGACGGACACATCGCGATTTAACTCCTATTGCGTGAATAATTTCGATGTGTGTCCAGCACTACCCTACTACCATACTGGATTCGATGCCCAACTATGCTGCTGTAAGTATTCTAATGTTCCATATTTGGTCACCATCGCATTGTCTATCTCTACTCAACCAATATTTTAGTGCCAAGCTCTTGCATGTGAAGTATATGAAATCTTATATGTGTACCTACACATTATTTTTATTTCTCTGTTATGTTTATAGTTGCAATTGTATTCTACGTCATTATTCTGTAGCTGTCACATATTTATTTTCTTGTAGCTGAAGGATCAGAAAATCATGGGCCGTATAACCATTTCGCGTTCAGCGACTACGCTATGGGCTACCATCTTATTCTAGTATTTTTACAATTCCTGGCATATACTGTAAGTATTTGAACTTTCATATTCCACAACAGCGTCTAAATTTAATAATGTATATTTTTGTAATATTTTTATTTCCGAACTTGTTATACAGAATATTTAAAGTTAGATCTAGTTAAAAGTCTAGTCTAGTTGAAGTTAAAATCTAATTAGTTTTAAGGGTTTCCTTTACGATGTTACAAACTATTTGAGATTAGGTAGATCGCCGATGAATACATTGTTGTATCTATTATAATCTACAGACTTTAGTGCTTCTTCTCGAGTATGGCTACTTCAACCGTTGGTGGAACGTTATTGGTAAACTTCGAGCTCTAGAGAAGCCTAGGAAGAAATGCAATAGTCCACAAGTCATCACAGAGAAGATTTATGTCAGCGATAAAATAAAATTAGGTATAATCTTATATCAAAAATGCAACAGTAATAGGAATTGACATTAACGCCATCGTACAACACTACAAGATATAAAACTACAATAATGCAACTTTAGTGAAAATCAAAAGAATATTTGACATGATACAGCGTATTTAAAGATGTGTTTAGTTTGGTGCTGGTTACTGTATGTACTGTTTGTTTTTGTTCCATTCTTTCAGGTCGACATCAGGTACCCGATACAATGTTGACGAGCTGCGTTTGGAAAACTTACTTCCGGTTGTTTGGGAAACCGACATTCGCTTTGAGAGATTTAAATTTCTCGGTTAAAAAAGGTATACAATAGTCTTATTATTCTCGTCTCGGTATGTTACCCAAAAGCCAATTTAGTCTGGTGTGGTCCTGATAAAAGCTTTTGATCGCTTAAGCAAAATTTTGCATATGCTGAAGATATATGTTGTTGTCTTATAGGTGAATGTTTTGGACTGATTGGAGTTAACGGTGCCGGAAAGACTACCACCTTCAAAATGGCCGTTAATGAAGAATCAACTACGGATGGGACTCTTTACGTTAATGGACATTTTGTTGGGAGCAAACAGGTGAAACAATTAAATTAGCGAAATTAAGTAGAAAATGTTACTTGCAATCCATCTGAATTCACTGCAATTACATAAAACACATTCATATTTGGCCTATTTTGACTAGTGGGTTAGACCATGTTCTACTAACCTCGATTGCTGAATGAAGTCTGTTGTGTTGATTTCCATATCATCATCATCAGCCTAGAGCAATCCACTGCTGGACATAAGGCTCCCCCGAGGGCTACACTGGACATGCGGGTTGGGGATCCAATAGTGTGTTTGATCGATTCCCAATAACAAAAGTTAGTCTCAATTAGTTTAGTCTCAATTACTGCCTCAGTTACATATGTATAATATTTAAAAATCAATAAAATATTTATTGTTTTTAGTATATTCGGTCTCTCGGCTACTGCCCTCAATTCTTTGGTCTAGACGACTTTAGAACTGGTGCCGACAATCTTCGCACGCTCCTGGTTCTTCGTGGGTTTTCTTCCGAGGACGTCAAAAAAGAAACAGCGTCTTGGCTCAATGTTGTTGGTAAAAGAAATAAGCTGATAGAGATTTTATAGTTACGGTTTAATACTTAAAGATCATGACAGACGAAGCTATAATATACTCGTATGTTAATATATCGTGCTATATGTAATATAGCAAACTACCGCAGAGGTTAGATACCCTCTGTGGTAGTTTGCTAGTTGACTAGACAGTGCTATAGTATATATCTTAGACGACGTAAGAAAGAGAAATTAATATTACATCCACGCGTGTGCTCACTCGAACGTCATTAAAGTAAATACATTGTGATTTATGATAATATACCTTCTACAATATATATTATAACTCCGTCCGTGACGTCGGCGACGGTGTAAGCCGTACATTGATGTTACTTTGAATAAAACATAAGATATAGTTCCATAATTATGATTTCACCCTGTACCCACGCCCCATCCTACACCTTCACCTCATCCTACACGTGTCTTTGATTCGACCTACATTCGACACGGGATTCAATTGAACGCAAGAAGGAAAATATAATGACAAACAGGTCAAATAGATTGTGAAATAATATAACAAAAGTATGTCGAATGGATGAGAATATGATTTTTTATTCGAAAAATAAAACTTTACCGCTCATTCTACATATGAATATAAGTATTGGATTTCTGTAACTCAGATTCTTAAGTAATGGCTCGGAGTCTGAATATATGCCGGGTGTATGGCAGTAGACTCACCTATTCCATATTGGGAATGTAAAAGTAACTGGTGAAAGGTAGGAGTGTATTTCTTACTACATTCCTCTGCCTACTTATTCGGATATTACAAGCGTGATGCTAGGTTCTACGCTTAAAGTTCTGAAATTGACACTGATAGTGACAAGAGAAAGAATGTCTTTCACTAAAAATCAATAATCGTGAGACATGTGCAGCTGTCTATGGCAAAGTCTGAGTGTGGGCCCTTTCGATCATAATTCTGACCTGTTAATTCCTCTTTTTGTATTGTAATTATTTATAAATAGCTAACTTATATTATAGCTAATTTATAATAAGTTGTTATTGATGATAACATGAAATGTTTCTATTCTATATGTTTATCGTTAATATTGCCAAGGTATGACCCGCCACGCTAATAGAATCGTAGCGGGTTACAGCGGAGGAATGGTCAGGCGGTTGGCCACAGCCGCTTCACTTTGCAGCGGAGCACCCATGACCTTGCTGGACGAGCCGACCGCGGGAGTGGATACCGCGGCACGGCGACTGCTCTGGTCCGCAATGAGGCGAGGGTTGATGAATGATAGATCCATTGTGTTGGCTTCAAATTGGTACGTGTAAAGTATGGTTATAATCTAAGTGTTATCATATCATTCAACCTGTCACATCATCATCATCAGCCCGTCTAAGTCCACTGTTGGACATAGACTGTTGGACATTGTTTACCGTTGCCAATAGACATTTGCAACATCAGAAAAGTCACTGTGTTGACTGCCTGTCATTAAATCTGTATAATAAAAATAAGAAACACTATGATGTATTCGCAGCATGGACGAGATGGAAATGCTATGTCAGCGTGTGACAGTCCTTAAAGAGGGCGAAATGTGCGTATTGGGGACCCCGCTCGAACTGCGAGACGAGTACGCCGCGGGACATTCGATAGTTTTAAAACTACGTGTCACTTTAGTACAGACTCGTGAGTTCAAGTACATACAATATAATTAATTAAATACATTATTTTTTTTTATTATAAAACCTAAAATGAATACCTATATCCATCTTTCTACTATGTCTATATAGATATAGCATATTGGGGCTATATCTTTTCACGTGTCTTCATCTTTCAAAATAACTTGAAATAAGTTTGAAAATACAGATGGTGAGTTTATTATAGATATTATATTTAGGACTATGCAGCCACCGAAATGCATTAAATCCCGCTTCCAGTAAATTTACAAGTTTCTAAATTCATGAACTCCAGTCATCAATTAAAGAGTTAATCTCTATTTAGAACATTGTTAATGCCTTGACACGCTTTATGTAGAATAATAGAGTTACTTTATTTTAGCCGTTGGAAGCGAAAGAGTACGGAAACTAAGAGAATCTTTGCAAGCGAATTTCAATTGCAGCCTGAAAGATCAACATTTGGTAAGTTTCACCGAAACGCCCAGCCTAAGACCAAAACTGTCCGTTTTATTATTATCCTATCTCCTATTTATTTTTTTTACATTTTATGAAAAACTTACTGTTAGGTTCACATAAAAGTAAAATAGTATTAAGGTGTAATAGTATAAGGTGAAGTATTAAAAGTGGGTAAGTACATTAAAAGTAAATATGGGTGGGAAATAGAACATCGTCTTAAGCATTTTCCCTATCTCAGTTGGTTAAGCGGTAAAGAGTATATCCTCAACCAGCATGGGGTTTATGTGCACATAAACACAACTCTTATTTCAGACGTCACTCCACTATCAAGTACATGAGAAACTGCCTTATAGCATCATCTTCGAGAAAATGGGACACCTGGCCAGCGAATACCACGACCTGATTGAAGATTACTCCGTCGCGGACACCACGCTGGAGGATGTTTTTCTTTATGTTAACGAAACTTAATCCGTATTGTTGTAACATTAAAAGCTGAAATTATATATACCTTTATAATTGTATACAGTTCTTTTCCCTAAAAATCAATCAGATAACTTGATAGGTATACTAACTAATTATATATGTTTGTATATTGTGGTAATCCACGCACTTTTGCTTTGATTTAACAAGTCAATAGCTAAAAAAAGGTAGTCACTATTTATAATGACTTAAATGATTTATCTTACAAGTTGAGCATTACTAGCATTAAGTGTTGACCGCCTCGTTGGTCGTTTTGGTTACCAGCGCGACTGCCAATCTAAAGATTCGGGGTTCAAATCCCAGGTCAGGCACTATGGGATTTTCCCAACTTAAATCTAAATGGTGAAACTTGGGAGTGCATTTCACTGCTGTGCTTACTTTTTTGGAAGATTACTGGCGTGACATAACGTTTAGTATTACGAGAGTGATGAATGTAGAAGTCCTACAGGTCTGTAAGGACCAATATAATTGGTACTCGGTGTTCCGTATCTAGCCCGTAAGGGACTTAACGTGAAGACATGTATATATTTATAAGTATTACATTAATGGATCTCAAAATTCTCCGTATATGTACCTACATCTCACGTCATATCTACGTCACTACAATAAAATCATATTGTTCTAAAGTTACATCTACATACTAAAGTTATCAATTGCCAAATAAAATTAAGAAACAACTAAAATTAGTATAAACAATCACAAATCGCTTTTAATCAATGGGCTGTATTGATTATAATTTAATAAAGAACTATTTCACAAAATAAAATAATCTCCTGATTTCAAAACACGAAACTTTTAGTTTAACATTTTATTATTATAACTATTCTACAGATTGTTTTATTCTACAGATCGTTCTATTCTACAGATTGTTATTTAGTCGATGAATAAATAATAAACATGTTGATATTTTGACAGAATCGATGATATTAAATGCGATCGTTAAAAATAGTTCTGGCATTTCTTTGACAAAGCTAAAAAGAGAATCTGGAACTGATCAACTAAAGAATTGTATTACAAGAGTGTACGTTTAGTCTTCGTTGAAGTTAATTTGACATGGCTCGTAAAGGGCAGGTCTCGATCCAGGAATCTCTGGAGACCAACGAGGATTTCGAAGCTTTTTTGGAAGTGCACGCGAATATTTTAATTTGTAAGTCCACACGTCATTGTGCGTAATAATGAATTTTATTCTCTCTAAACTTCGACAGCATTAAGCTTGAATAAAGGCTTGTGTTAAGCCTGTATTAGTAGTGAAACACACTTACACATATATGTACTATTAAACATGTAATTATTGATGTCTCGTGATTAAGACTTCAACCTCCCATTCCGAGGGACTTAGAATTCTGACGTATCTGTGATAATGGAAAGTTATACACATTTTGAGATTAAAGCAGCTTTAAGGGGTAAAATGAAGTATTTCTATTAAAGCTCAATTTATGAAAGCGAGTATTTGCAATGTACCTACTAATTTTCTTTCTCTGTTAAGGTTTGGAGGTATATTCTGAGTTCTGTGGCAATTGCCTAGCGACTGGAAACGCTGTCCGTAAAGGGAAGCTTGAAATTGGACAAGATCGTATAGCAATGGCCAAGGTGTATTTTATATACGTTATTTACACGATATATGGGCTAATTTTATTGCAAAAAAAGCACAAGCAAATATTTTAAGCCACAGATAATCAAACTAGTATTATTCACAGCCTGACATTTTAAAATGGCATTTAAAAATGTTCCCTTAAAAAAATTGAGATGTCGTTGTACGATTACTACTTTAAAACGTATTGCATGCTATTTATTGTTATTTCGTCTCATAGTTTTAAATTTACATTTTAAATAGAAAAATTGATGTTCAATAGCAGTATGTTAGAAAATATTTTTGGATAAATTTTTTAAATTGCTCAACGTCCTCGAACGGGTCCCGATTTTCTTTCGACTGTCTACAATATTACTTCTACCTCTTTTTTGCCTTTCTATCTTTTACATGAATACTTCCAAAGCTCAAAGAGGGCGTTATCGATGTATGTAAGAATGCCCTTGAAAAATATTAAGACCAATTTAGTCTGTGAGGAGATAAATTTGTACAAGTTTTTAATTTTTTTTTCAGGCTTTAGCGGACAATATTGATGTTTTAGTAAGATTCAGGGATAAAAGTGAACCCGTTTTTCTTTTTATCATGGTTATGTATTAATTTTCAAATAACTTAAATGGGTCATATATATAAAACATAGTCAATTACAATGTAAGATATATCTTACATTGTAATTGAAGTAGTATTCAAGAAATGGAAAGTCACGTTAATCAATTGATCCCGGTTTATGTTAACAATCGGTAAATCTTGTCGGTGGCCTTACAAGAGGCTTAGCAACATCCGAAAGAGGCTTAATCACTAGCTTATACGAGTATCTCCACCAAGCCACCTCTCCAAGCCTTCCACATTTACTTACGTCAAAGGTACCCAAGAGATAATGCTAACTGCAAGCATCACATAAGATAGACAAAATAGAAATTTATTAAATGAAAAACTACAATAAATTTATAGAAACAACTACAATATACAGATAGAAAACTATTACCTAATTGTTTTTGTATAAAAAGCACACAAATAATAACCAATAAGCGATCTTATCACTTACCTAAAAGCGATATCTTTCATCCATCGCAAATAATTAGTATAAAGAGGTTAAGATATAAGATAAATGAATCCATAGTACAACAGTAGTAGCATTAGTAATTAAACTAGATACAGTGTACGGTAGGTAAAAGGTAGCAGTTACATTGTCAATACTCTTCAAGAATCAATCAACTCTAACCGAATTGTAAAAACAGAAAGGCAAACTAACGCGTGCGATGTTCGGGGCGAATGGCATCGAGCTGTGCAGGATCATAGATGAGGAATTGGGACTCATGCAGAAGGAGATGGAGACGGGTGTGGTACGACACAAGCAAGAAATAGAGGAACTGTTGCCTGAAGAAGCGGTGATTTTCTTACAACACCTACTATACGTACTCTACGTGCTCTATATACGAGTAGACAGCAAGTATACAGTCATGGCTATTTACTAAAACAATTGAGAAATCATATTGTAATAATCCAGGGAATTTATTCCTTTCCCTGGGGCCATATCCGAATGTTTTCACAGGCAAGGATAGAAGAAGACTTGAAGTTGGAGGAGGCTTCGCGCGAAGCGGTAGAGCGACTCCGTGTGTTGACGCTCGCGGCACGCAAGAAGCGAGTGGCCGAGAGGTGTGCCAAACACGTGAAGAGACTCAACTTCATCCTATACTGGCCTCATTGCCACCAAGCGCACGTTGATCTTTACGAGAAATGGGATTTAATCAGTGAGTATTAAATGAATCATTTTTAAATGAAGTAATTTTTTTAAATATCGTCAGAGTATTGATATTTTCGAATCTGAAGATATAATAAAAATTCAGTATAAGTTTCATAGCTGTTGAAATAAAATATGTAATCCGCCAATGCGTGGTGACGGTCATCTTGGATTTATAATAGTATTGTTATGAGAGTTAAAGGTTTATACCAAATTTGAAGTCAATCTGTTATCAGGAAGAGGGTTAAATTTCAATTACTACATAGATTCAACCGTATGAAGTCAAGCTAATTAAAAACAGTTTAAAAAAGTTTGTTTCCACCAATAAATGCTAGTAGAATTGTTTACTGTACTTTTGATCATAACACCAAAATAATGATTTCACAGTAAATATTGGAGCTTTATATGCACTTGATAATTATAGATCACACCATTTTAGTTAAGAGTGTGCATATATCATACATTCTATACATACAACCAAACATCTATATTTTTTTTTTTTTGTTTTGCGCCCAGACAATGCGGAAAAGGGCTACCCTCCATACGGAAGGGAGGTGGTGACGCTCT